>CAIGRQ010035539.1:0-12648 GCA_903798375.1 Fraxinus sp. D2006-0159 | reverse complement strand
GAGATAGAAAATAAGCTAAAAAAACAGTAAAATTTTTTTTTTTTTTTTTTCAGTGGGGGCGGCCGCCCCCACTGGGCCCTTCGTGGGTCCGCCCCTGATAGTGAGGTTATTCATTAAACCAATCACATTATGTTGAGAACGTGATAAATAAGTTTAAATATTTGAACATTATAGAGGCAAATACCCCGTTGAATTCAAGTATCAAGTTAGTAAAGAATGATGGAAGAGCAATAGCTCAAATTGAGTACGCAAGCGCAATTAGAAGTCTTATGTACGCGATACAATGTACAAGATCTGATGCTACATTTGTTGTACGTAAACTAAGTAGGTTTACTACCAATCCAAATTCCGAACATTGGAAGGCCATAGAAAAGGTTCTTGGTTACTTAAAGAAAGCCAAAAACTTTGGACTACAATATACAAAGTTCCCGACTATTCTTGAAGGATATACCGACACTAGTTGGATATCAAGTGCGAGAGAAAACAAGTCTATTAGGGTTGAATGTTTACTCTTGGAGGAGGTACAATTTTTTGGAGGTCTAAGAAACAAACATGCATTACACAGTCAACAATAGAGACCGAGTTTGTAGCATTAGCTAAAATAGGAAAATAAGCTAAATGGCTAAGAGATAATCTTTATGAAATTCCTTTGGGTGTAAATGATATTTCTTCTTATGTGATAATCAAGTCACCTTAGCACGAGCATATAGTGGAAAATCCAGACATACGAGTCTAAGACATAAGTATGTTAGAAATTAATCAAGCAAGGAGTAATTTCTCTCACCTATGTTAAGTCTAGTAAGAATTTAGTTGATCCGTTGACTAAACCTCTTACAAAAGAATTAGTAAGATCAACATCAAGAATGATAGAGTTGAAATTCCTTGATTAAAAGTCCACCAATGATGGCAACCCTACCTAAACTATACTAAACAAGTATATCTAGGTTCCAAGGGTAACAACAAGTCATTCGATAAGTGAAAAAGTTTCAACACTATTAACATATTATAAAACCTATCCTTAATAAATAGTGCTGGTTGTTACGATCGGAGGGATGATTTAATATAACTCTTAATGAAATTTAGTACGAAGTACAAATATCTCTAAAAGTAACAAAAATACTGAAAAAATTTCACTTATGTGAATTTCGAGGTGGTGCCGCCTCAATAGAGAGTTTCTCTTTTAAAGTTCAACGAATACTATAAGTGCAAGGCCATAATAACACTAAGCGAGTTTGAGGAATTTATGAAAACACAACACTCGTGTGTGTGATTTCATCGGTATTGTCACAAGAAATAATCGATTCAAAGCTATCATGCCACTTGTAATCAAAGCTATCGTGCTACTTGGAATTTCGATAATACTTTGTGAGATTTACACTATGGATTAGATTCAAATTGAAATATATCTACTCTTTATGTACAAGTGTTGCTAAGTTTGAATTATGATTGACGTTATTTTGAACAAGAAAGAGAATGTTGTAAATTTGTTCAAAATAATGTATGATGGTTTGAGACTTGAGCAAAATGAATGATGAAATCAGAAGATATATAGGGTGGTTCTGCTTAATTATGCGTACGTATGAGCTAAATGGCCATTCGTATACACGGCATTGTCTGTAGAAAACAGAAGCAACTTTGCTTCTACAATGCGTATGCATGGCTAAAAAATCGAGCCGTTGGGTTGATTTCTAGTGCCTCTTGGTGGAAAGTTCCCAACTTTTCACGAGTGTTTGGAGCCTTTTCGTGNAGGGTGGTTCTGCTTAATTATGCGTACGTATGAGCTAAATGGCCATTCGTATACACGGCATTGTCTGTAGAAAACAGAAGCAACTTTGCTTCTACAATGCGTATGCATGGCTAAAAAATCGAGCCGTTGGGTTGATTTCTAGTGCCTCTTGGTGGAAAGTTCCCAACTTTTCACGAGTGTTTGGAGCCTTTTCGTGGTATTATGTCAGAAATCTATAAATAGGTGATATATTTCCAATTCCAAACATAAGAAATTATCATTCATTCAATACTTGAATTTTCCCATTTCATATACATATTCAATCCTTCTTCAAGTTTTTCCAACAAATTCAACTAAAAAGAATCATTTCAGCTTTTGTGCTTCTTTCTCAAAAGGCTTGTCGTTCCTTTAAACTATTTGCCAAAAATCCTAAAAGCATACTAGAAAAGGCAAATATTGTTTTCAGGACAACTTATCACACACGTGTTCGAGTTCGAGCCTTATTCTTCATTTCTTTTTTCCATCTCATTCTTCTCCTCTGCGATATTTCCAACACCAAGACCACTACGACACCAGCTACAATGAAAGGATTCAGTAGGAAGAAAACAAAATAAAATCTTTTTAATTGCAAGGTCGAATGCAGCAAACCAAACATGCCTTTTGTTTAAGCAAATCAAAAGAAACAAAGAATTACCTCTGAACAGACATTGACAAAAGTATGAAGCTCATTCCCAAAAGTTTCCTTTTCCTTAAGACAGTTTCTTCAATAACTCAGCTTAAAACTTCTGGGGTTTTCCTACATTTTTCCACACAGAAAACAGTAAAACATTATTTACAAGATTTTGAGTGGTTTTTGATTTACAGTTCCCGCAAATTCTGGGATGGCAAGATAGGCGTAGTTTTGAATTCTGTGTTGCATTTAGAGCCGTTGAAAATGTTTTTGCCGGAATAAGAGTGTAGGTGCGCAATGCGCAGGATAGTGCCATGAATTATGGGGTTTTGGCGGGAACCGCCGTGTATAGCGTCATAGGGTGGCCGCAATGAGGGTGCACAGTGACGCCATTTCCAGTGGACACTCGCCATACGTGCAGCTGGTAAAGAGCGAAATCATTGAGCCAGGGCCCAGTCAGTTATTGGGCCATTTGAAGTGCTAGATAACTCCATTAGAGAGCGAAATTATCTAACTGGTAAATTACAAGAATAGCACTAAATGGCTAAAAAAAAGGAGACGACACTTTCAAAGACTCTCACTTGTAACACTATCCTTTCATAGGGTTAAAAACAATGTTGGACACATAAGTAAAAGTTTCATATCAGTTACCGAACTTTATTTTGTTCAAAAGTAGTCACTGAAGTTAATCATTTTGTTTCGATTTAGCCGCTCAAGTTAAATTCGTTAGTTTCCCAACATAATGTCCAGCGTGTAAAACGACAATTTGATGTGGCATCAACATAGAGGTCTTTCACGTTGAACATTATGTTAGAACAAAATAAAATTTATAAACCACGAGAAAATTTGAAGCAAAGGGACTAACGATTTTTCTTAGCCCTTTTTTCAACAACTAGGCCAAGGTTACCCATTATGAGAAATACAAGGAACTTTAGGACAATTTGAGTTGAGAAATACTTTTGTCAAAACTCATTAATAGTTTTGGAAGAATGTATTTTGTAATAGTAGATTGATGAATAATATTTGGTTGAAAAAAAAAATATTATTTTATTGAAGAATGCGTGGTTAAAAATGAGTAAAAGAACGAGAACAAAAATTTTAGAGCTTGTTTGGTAACAATTAAAATCCAATTAAAATTGAAAATATAGCCGTTATTGGGTCTCATCCGTCTAATAAAAGTCAACAATAACTGCTAGTTTTTCAATTTTAATCCGATTTTAATCTCTACCAAACAGGCTCTTAATATTTTTGGTTCATAAATTTCTGGAGATTTAATTGAAGTTTCTAAATTTTTATAAGGGCTTTAGTTGTTATAGGGGTGTTTGATCGTGCTTAAAATTCAATTAAAATTGAAAATATAGTCGTTATTGGGTTCTACTCGTCTAATAAAAGTCAACAATAACAGTTAATTTTTCAATTTTAATCCGATTTTAATTTCAACCAAACAGGCTCTTAATGTAGTTCAAACATGGGCATAGTCTCTTATGATGAGAGGTAAAAATTCGGACATATCTTTGTATGAACTCTTTTTTCTTCCCCATTTTGTGGCCACATGCATTTGTGTGCACATTACATAAATCACACAAGCTGGCAATTTATTTTCCTATTAATCAACTTAAAAGTATATATCCCAAATTGCTTTTTCTGATAAAGACAGGAAACAAAACGGAGACATCATATAAATGTATGATTTATTGGAATGGAGGTCCATGCACTATCACAAAACAATAAAAAGACTTTCACACGCTCCTCTCCATATAATATACACACACACACATATATAGTCATCCCTACCCCTACCCCTACCCCTACCCCCCTTCTCTTGATTTCTTGGAATCCAAAGAGAAAAATGTGAGTTGGAAAGAGGAAATTTGGGCTCCTCTTTCTGCTAAAACACATCTTTTGACACCCCAATGCATATCACATCTTAGTTTAATATAGATATTTTTGTATTATATTTAAATTCATTTAGCCTCTCTAGGCTAAATATTTTGTCCACTCCACGAATATCTATATACAACATATTTAGTACATTAGATTGGACAATATAGGCCGAAGCAATTGACAAATATCTCACATGAACATCTCTTTTTTAACCTTATGTATTGGATCATGTCGAATAGAGAATAATATTTACCAATGAGCATTTCCCCGTACTCACAACATTTCACTTTTTTTTAGCGCAATAGAGCCTCATTGACAAAACCGTCGTTCAAGACGGCCTTCACGAATTAAGCCTCGTTCTCCGATAAATAGTTGATTACATAATCTTTTTCCACCACCCAGGTCAAAAACCAAAACTAACTTAGAAAATGCTGCCAAGTAACCATTACTTTCTCTTCACCTTTAAACCAAACCTTGAAAAAATTGCAATTTTAATGAGACAAAATGGATTTTTGGTATTTATTTTATCATTTTTCCCACTGAAATGGCCCCATGAACTTTGAACTGTTGTTTTCTTGCATTCAGATATCAGATATATGTGCAAATTACTATCAGAATGATTCAAACTTTTGAAAAAGCTGAATTTTAAGGGTCCTCTTCGGCCAAATAAAGTTGAAAATTCTATTACAAAAGACTGTGAAGAGCGTTTCCTAAGCCCCTACAAATCCTATATTTCATTGGGAGAGAAAAAAAGTATTTTCAGCTTTTAGGGAATTGTACTTTGGATACTCTTTAAATACAATTTCACTTGAGGTACAAAATCAAAGAATGTGAGACTTTCTTATACAAAAACAAGATAGAAAATCTTAGCCATTTTGTCACACCTTTAACCTCCTCCCCCTTTTTTTTCATTGGAAAGAATCTCTATATTTTTTCTCTTTTACATTTTGATTGGGGGGTTCCGGGATGTAGCATTACATACTTTCCTTGAAAATTAATTTTCTATGTTATATTGTGTGTGTTACTTAGATCATTTCATGTTAAAGTGTAAGTTGTTAAATATAGAGTTAAGCAAGATTAGCCACCGTTTGGTACCGATTAAAATCCAAATTTTAATCTGAGTTAGTCAATAATTAATTTTAATAACATATTTCAGGGATCCCGCAACTTTTCAACTACACATTTCGTCAACTTTTATAAAAATATACTAAAAATCTGATCTTAATCCCACCATTTAAGTGGAAGGGTATTTTGACAATTTCAAGTTCCTTCCATCCAAAAGTTACTCCTTGTTTATTATTCTATGAAAATATAGTATTATGTATTAAACATACATTATATGCCAAACGTGCTGAAGATTTAGTTTTCCTTTTCTTTTGCCAATACTCGTTTAATATATTTAATCTAACTTATCAATTATGTTGTAGAAATTATGGAAGAACATATTTATACTTCATCTTCAATAATAGGGATTATATTAATCAGACAATTATCATGAATCACATTTACCCATTATGTAGTGTAGGAAGTGCAATCAACCATCTAGGTCTCATGATTTTTTTTGTGTGGCGCCAATGAAAGGGCATTGTAGTGGAAATCTATTCTTGACACAATCTACAAATAATGGAGCCATTTAGAATTGGACCCAAGGCTATATATAGCTACAGCCACCTACTCAAAAAAAATTTCAGAGTCAAATTTTTTGTTCTATCATATTACTTTAGGTAGGCAAATGTATAACTTTTTGACCCTTATAAAAGGGATTATGAGCATTAATATTACAAAATGTTCTTATTGTTTAATCGAAATTGTTAGAATGTAGAATTTCTATGATGGAGTCCATAAGTTATATCTTGTAACATCAATCTTTATATACAGTTCATAAAGACATTTTCGATCAGCGATACATTACACGAGATCGAGGTAGAACGATATGACAGTGAATCGAATAGACTCATAAAACGTCAAATACACACAATATTATTTGTCCTCTATTTCATACAAGGACGTAGTTTGGAGGAACAAAACAATTATATCGGACTGATTATAGAAAAAAAAGTTTCAATTTTTTTAAAAAAAAACTTGGATATATAAGAATTTGCATTTTGTATGATGATGTGAATCTGGTAATATATGTTGGATATTGATTCGTATTTAAAATAATTTCTTTCTCTTTTATTAAAAAAAGATGAAAACAACATGTTAGACAAAAAAGGAAATAAGAGATGGAAAAACTTGCACATGGCAAAAAGAGAGGAAAATACTTTTGCATGCAATAAAAAGTAAGATGAGATCTTGGTGCATATCAAGGAAATGAAAAGGATAACCAAAATAAAGACAAAGTGAGGAAAAAAAATAATGCTATTGATTACTATAGTCATCTTATATTGTAATTTGTTATTTAATGTATTAATTTTCTGTAATTCCGTTATTTTAAATAACAAAGTAATGTCTCAAATAACAAGTTGTCACGTAGGATGACTATTGCAGTTGCTAACTATGAATAATATTACTCGAGAAAAAAGAGAGAAAATTTAGCGAAGTAGTCCACTCGTGAAATGTGAATAAATTAACAAGATTTTTAGTTTGATAAATCTCCAAAATGCTCTAAAACTTCATGGCTCCGGTTGATTTATGATAACATTGGATTAATTATGGGAAAAAGGATTCTCATAAAGTGGAACCATTTTAAAAATCTTGTCCCTATCAATGTCGATTATCTATATCTCGAGTTGTCTCTAAATTCATATGGAACGGTGCTCCACTCCATATGGTTATCCTATTAGATCGAGTAGCCGTCAATCTATTCCGTATCTATCGTATGTGAATTTTTGTTTGTATTTTTTTTTTTTTAATCAATAGACAAACTAAAAATTTTGGTATTTAATACGAGATTCAAATCACGATACGCATTCAGATACATGTATTCGGGGTTGACAAGTGGACACATTCGATAGCACCCAAATTAATACATTTTTTTCTTTTTTGGGTTTAAGAAAGTGATATTTAGATTCCATTTCTACAAGGTAACGTATGACTTTATAACTAGCAACAAATCTGTCACAACCTAGTCGTTTTTCTTGATCGTGGACCACTAAACCATCTTTTGATGTTTCAAGGTACGTGAAAATATGATTCGAGGAACTCTGCATTATTAGTTCTTAGTACATGTGTGGTTTGTAAGGATACAATTAATCCTGAATAATGGAAGTGCTGTGTGAATTATATACTAGACCATATATATGTATAAAAGTCCAATGTGCCATGTTTTTTTAATGTAAATCAATACAAAGTACATCAACTTTATTTCCACATGCCTCTTCTATTTTTGAATTGGATTAATCTACACTTACTTCATAACTTACTACATGGACACATGACACCCTCCCATAGGGGGAGACCATGTGTCCATATAGTCATCCATGTAGTAATGCTTGAAGTAATTGTAGCATTGTCCTTCTGAATTTGACGTTGTGAAATGAAAGTCTTAAAATTTCAAAAATACGTTGGATGAACTGTACTAAACACGATAAAAGTAGAAGGAATTAAATTATTATTCATTATCACATACTGTTCTGAAATAATTATTTATTCTGTAGTAACCCGATTTATTCTGTAGTCACCAAAGACTTCATGTTTACATTTGAAAACAATTTCCTATATACATTTGAAAACAATTTCACATAATTTGTTTACTTAGCAATGGAAATATGGAACATGTGAAAAACTTTCACTGATCCATTTTCTATTATGATGACAGATCAAGCTTCCAACATTTTCATTTTAGGTGATCTATTAACTTGAACAGTTTGGAATCAACAGCTGCATTTTTTTTTTTTTTTTTTTTTGGTCACCCTCTCTTCCAAAAGGATGCTCGAACCCAAGTCATGATCTCGATAAAATTTTGTTCTTACCATTTGAGATAGGTATTGACCTAATTTTCTATGTATATGTCATTGGAAACTCGCAACAATTTGGAGTAATTTTACCCAAAAAATGCTCCTTTAGTACTTAAATTGACAGTCATCCGGGAGTCTGAGGGGGAGTAGGAGAGAAACAATAGAAAGAAATCCAGTGAAATTTGTACTTGGTTTTTTTCAGTCACAAGAAAGAAGGATAAACAGGTGTACTGATTTTTAAAATATTAGAGCTTGGTTGATAATTTTTTTTTTTTTTTAATTTGTGGTTAAAAAGTTATGAAAAATTGTGAAAAATGATTTTATTTTAACTAATATTATTCTTCATCACTAATCTTAAACATCGGTTTAAATGGTACTTACATATTTTTAAATAATAAATTTATTTAAATGTAAGATCATACAACTAGTTCAATTGAATATATAAAGCGTATTTCCATGTCAGATAACATTATTCTTTATTTTTATTTTTAAATTGTATAATTAAAAATAAATAGAGGAGGGGAGTGATTCTCAATAATCAAAATTTAACAAGAACTCAATAGTTTCTATGGGTAGCCGACACGAGTAGCCAGGGTATATGGACAAATGGCTCTAATGCATGGTCCCACCTGTCTGAAATCAAGGGAAGATAAGAGTGCGACTGTGCGAACATGGGTCATTCCCGAGATTGCACTGTTTAAGGAGTCATAAGTCATATTCTTGAATCAGTCTTTTAAATGCATGGGGGACCAATTCCTACACACCCCATTGATTCACAAAATTCCACCTTTCTTGTTATAAAGTTTTCTCAGTAATAAATAAAACAAATGGCAAAGCTACAAAATCTCACTGTCAATCACATGCATGGCACAAACCCTGCATTTTCGTGGGGGATGAGGTGAGTTGCCACTTGCCAAGTTGGGGTGGGGTGGGGTGGAGTAGGTGGGAATTAAGAAAATGTATGTAAAATAATATTACATTTTATTAAAATTTCAAATACATCACTCACAAAAAAAGCCCCAAAGACCTTTGTATTATTTGGCCAACTTTAGGCCAATCTAGAAAGAAAAAAAAAAATTAGAGAAAAAGAATACTGCCACCGTGTATCCATTACACGCACGAAACTTCACTCACAATAACGTCCCCACAAATCGTTAGGACAATAAAGAAATGGATACTTCTCGTAAAAAAACACACGGTAAATGTATACAAATCACACGGAATCAAAAAATTATGAAAAGAAAAAAGAAGTCTTACTTTGATGGAGCCATGAATCCTTTTTCGACACTGCTTTCTATAATTTCTTCATGACTTATTGCAATAGGGGGTGGCCGATGCAATGATGGTGACCTAGTGAGGAGCTAAACTCATATTTCATCACCTGCTAAAACTTCAAAGTTTTTGCCAACCCCATTGATTTTCACTGCCTTTTTAGGTCCCACAGTCCCTTCTCCAGTCATTCAATATTCAATTAATGCTGCCTTTGAATACATTCACTCTCCCACTTTCATTTCATTATCCATGACTCCACTAGATATTTAATAATTTCTTCACACACCAAAATAATATGTACCAAATCCCCTTCCTTAGGGAACCAGCAAAGGCCATTCATAAATATTAATGAATGGCAATGCCCACCAAAATAGTTAATAATAAAGTCTCCCAAACTGTTCAAACCTTTGTACATACATTACACCTCCAACCTTATCTACACCACTCTTGTCAATTCTTTTTTATCTCAAAGTCCATCCAAAAAAATATTGGCATTCTAGACTAGACAACTTTGAAATTAACAAACCATTTCCTATTAGATATTTGTTTTTTCTCTTATTTTAAACTCTCATCCTTAATCGGAACTTTATTTGTCATTATCCACCCACAAGTTATTGTTTAGCTTTCTCCGTTTATAAGGCGACGAGGATGAGGAGTCGCTCCACGTGATACTTGCCCGAGTCATTACTCGGAGCTGAGGTAACACCTTTGGTTGCTTCCTTGGCCTATTAGCGAACGCAGTTTGTTGCATCAATTGATGACAACTGATGATTTTGTCCTATAAAACGAAAAATCAGATTGTTTTTTTTTTTTTAACCCAAATTAACATGGTAAGTGTATTTTCTGCTAATTAAAGTGTGATTATTCTTACTTTGTGAAGTCCATCACACCATGACTCAGCGTGTTGAGCGGTAACTAAAGAGAAATGTGGGAGGTCATTTGCTGCACAAAGTATTGTTGCAGCAGCAATGCATGATGGCCTATACTCAAGAAAACTGGTCTCTGTTGAATAAAAGAAAATGCAATTAACTTCAACATGTAATATATTTATGTAGTTAGGTACACATATTTTCTTTCTTTCCAATGGAGCGTGTTTGGCTCTACTTAAAAGTAAATTAAGTAAATACAATTTCTGAAATGAGCTTACTTTCTTAAAAAATAGCTTTTAAACACAGTTAAAATCATTGTACGGCGTAGTACTTTATAGGAAGGTGGAGCAAACATGTCCTATAAAGTTTAATCATAATACCTTGGATGTTTGACAGAATAATTTCAGTTGCCCTTGATGTAAGGAATCCCGTGTTAGTTCCTGTTGGATCAATTTTGTGGGCAAAAAAGCTGAGAAAGCTAAATGGAGAAATGGATTGCAGCCTCCAATCCAATACACGTAGAACAAGAAGCTCCATTCTTAAGATGTTTCTTGGTTCAAAAATAATTTTTGCACCTTCAACCTAATAAAAGAAAATTGCAGAATTTAATTAATTCCTAATTAAAATAAGAATAAGCATAAAAAATTAATCGATTTAGAGAATCACCTGAAGATCCAGAAGAGGAGGAACCAGAGGTTCCTCCACTTTAGCAGCTAATGACAGGCATGCGACGGACAACAGTTGCGCAGGCCACCCATTCATTTTCTGCAATTATTCACAGGAGAGCACAATTTATTAAATTGTGAAAAAATAATTAAATTAGTATAATAATAAGGATAATATTTAATAATAATGATACAATTTAAATGCATCAATTCCAAGGTTGTTAAGGATAGAAAAGGACAAGTGAACCTTCCCGACATATACTTTTAAAAGATTAATACGCATGATTAAATTGAATTAATAAAAATTTGTCATCTTGCACGTACTCCATGATTTAAAGAAAGTTAAATAATCATAAAATTAAAGAGATTATTAAAGTGAATTGATGTATAAGATTTTTATTAAATAATTTCAATTATTGCTTAAAACCAAGATACTTCTCAATTGTCGTCGAAAAGAAAATGTAAAGGAATGACTTTATAGCAACAAAACAAAAGATTAAGTAAAATTTATGGTAAATTTAAAAAATATTTTAACAAAATAAGTAATTTAAAAGTAATCGTGGCCAATGACGGAGGGGATTTTACCGGCAATTGATGGGAGTATAGAAAACGATCAAAATAGTTGACGGAGAGATACACCGTTAACGGCTGAAAACCATAGTAACGTTGCACCTGCATAAAAAAGCACACAATCAACTCTCTGAATCCAAAGTGGACCGTAAATTTTATATTGCGCCAAAAAATCACTGTTTCATCGCCCATCCTCGTGACAACGAGAAACCGTCCATTTCGTCCACCACGGCACATGATAGCACCATCCGCCATTCTAAAATGCGCGTGCGAGGATAAATAGAGAAACATAAATAATCTCTATTGTTAAATTCGGCGATCCGTAGCTATCTTTGAACTGTATGACGTGCGCCGTGACATTATTCTCAAACCAATTTTTAATCGAATCGTTTTATCAGTTTAGACAGCGCAGTGAACCACCTGCGCATGATAACGAAAACGATAAAAACAGTTGGAATCTGAGAAACGATACCTTCAGAATCCATGCAACAGAATCTGCTCTAGTAGATGCATCAATTGATTGAGTTGAATGGAACTTTTCTATATAATCGCTGCACGGAACCATGAAATCTCTCTCGTTCTCTATGAGTCCGGCAATCGATTCCTGGACTTCCGGCATAAGGAAATCCTGTTCCGATGAGCATTCCACCAGGTCTTCTCCGCCACTGGAGAAGATTATACTGGAGTCCTCGCCGCAGAGAAGGTCGGAGAAGCAGTCGGAGCACGAGACTGACATGGCGAATGCGATCCCCAATCATTATTTTCTGATCATCCTTATGGTCTTTTAGTTACCAAAGATTCGCCGGAGGTTCACCAGAGATGCCAAAATGATGACCGGGAGAAAAAGAGTAGAGAGAGAGAGAGAGTGGACTGTATGTTTAGGTTTTTCGTGTTTGTTGATAGATTCTCTGCCTGTTTTCTTTGGATTTATATATTTGTGTGCGTTATAACGAGAACCAAAGCTCTATATTTATAAGGCAAGATTAATGATATAATGATAATAATTTTTAGGATTTTAGGAGTACAATTATCATTCACTAATAAACTTACTATTTACAATACTCCCTCTGAATGACACATTACAAAATATCTG
>CAIGRQ010035538.1:0-11398 GCA_903798375.1 Fraxinus sp. D2006-0159 | reverse complement strand
TTTCAACCTAAACCTAGATATAGATGTATTTAGTGCATTTAGGTGTCAAATAATCATAGAAACGCAAATATTAAGTGGTGAAAAATGTAACAAATGTGCTATTATCAAGTATGCAAAATTAATCAAAAAACGTAATAAATAAATTAAACTGCTAGTCTTGAATTAAAGTCATCTTCATCGAATACAAAAATTGATCTAGCCTAGCGTGCTAATATATAAATTATAATAAGAATAATAGAAAAATATCACCCGGATCATGAAATAAATCAAAAGATGTTGATCTTCAAACCTAACATTGAATTCTTCCAAATTTTGATGTAATTGATCTTCAATTCCTTGTTATGCCTTGATCTCATCTCTCAGAATATAGCAATTAACCCCTTGTTCTTGATGAATTTGATGATACCATTGTGTATGAAGTGGAAAGAGAGGTTTCTTTATGTGTACTCCCCGTTCTCTATTTATAAGAGCAAAAAAATAGGTCATAATCGCGTCAAATTTGGTTTCCAAAAGAGTTTGAATCGCTAAAGGTAACTACAGATTCATCTGCGAAAAGGCCCACACTTCGTAGATCCAAATGGCTCTCGGGTTGGGAAAAATAGGGTGCCACGCGAGCGTCATGAATTGGCCGCGAGCAGGTTCTTCCATGAGCAACTTTCGTTATTTTGGCCATAACTGTTTTTACAAGTATTTGATTGAGCTGATTCAAAGTGAGTTGGAAAGGTAATTCAAAGGTATACAATTCTTGTAGAAATAAAAAAAATTTCCAATTCGAACATTTGCTATTTAAAAAAATGGGTCTCCAATTGAGGCTAAAAATCTGTAGCATAACTTATTCGACTGGAAATTGATTTGTGAAAATACTTCCACTATAGTTCGCTCCTTTGGCCTCCAATTGCATCTAGTTTATCATATATGATCTTCAATCATCATTTTGTGCTCCAAATCAACTATTGAAAGTTTATACTTTGGTCCTCGTTTTCATACGTTTTTCATTCATTTCTTCCAAATCCACCAAATTGCATTAAGTTCAACCTAAAAATCATAATTAACACAAAATTAAGTTATAACTCATCCAAGTTACTAACAAATATATAATTTAATTGACTAGATAAGTGTACGGATAAGAGTGTAAAATATCATGTTTTTCCCTCTTATTTGTTGTTCTCATGTGATTATTTGATTCCAAAATGCACTCATTATCTTTATATTTTGATTGAGGTGTCAATTTGATGGCGAAATTTGGAAGAAATAAGTGAAAAGGGGCCAAAGTCGAAGAAAACAAAAGTTGAAGGACCGAATTGCAAATACCCAAAAGATGAATTAGAAGCTAAAATAAAGATATGAAGATTTTAGAGTATTAGGAATCAATTGGACGAGAAAAGAAGCCAAAAGCATGAAATATAGTCAAAGTATTACATATCAATTCTCAGCCGAAAAGGTTTTGCTTCGGATTTTCAATTTCAATTTGAGACCCATTTATGACATAAGAAACGTTCGAATTGGAAAAATTATGGAAGATTGTAACCCTTTGAGTCAGCTTTCCAACGCATCTTAAATCTTCTCAATCAGATATCGGGATAGAAAGATATGACCAAAATACTGAAAGTTGTCCGTGGAAGTTATCTAAAGCTATACGGTCACATAGCTTAAATTCAATGAGGTCGCATACTCTACTTCTGCGAATTCTAGGGCCAAGTTAAAACGTCTTATGTGGTCACATCCACCTATTCTATGCTGTCGCATAGAGTATTTCCGAGACAAGAATTTTGGTTTCCGAATTTAAGTCAACAACTTATGAAAATAATTATAAATACATGTTTTTAAACCCTAAACACGAGGAAGATCATTGAGAACTCCTCCATACTACTTTCTCTCATCTTTGACTCAAGAATCCCCATGAAAAACTAAAATTCTTGGTGAAGTTAGGAAGGAACTCAATCAGAATTGGTGATTTCGCATCTTTTGTCCATGTAATTTGATTTTTCATTGTCAAACAATTCTAAAATTTAGATTTTCTTTTCATGAATATTTTGGAATTGGCTTAACCTCTACTAAATCTTTCATGGATTTGGTNAATCAGAATTGGTGATTTCGCATCTTTTATCCATGTAATTTGATTTTTCATTGTCAAACAATTCTAGGATTTAGATTTTCTTTTCATGAATATTTTGGAATTGGCTTAACCTTTACTATATTTTTCATGGCTTTAGTCATGCTTTTTCCATCGAAGAATTAAAATATTTGTTGAGTTTCAATTTCAATTAATTTATGTTGAGATTCGTTTAACATTTTTTAAATTCTTCATAGATCCAGCCATGCTTATTCTATCGAATGATTGAACTATTTGTTGAATTTTAATTTCAATTTTACTTTATTGGTGGATTGATTAATACCTTATGCTTGATTTATATGATCGATTCTTGATCTTATTCCAATAAAAAGAATGTGAATGTGTTATAGGAAGTTTAGATTCTAGGATTACAATTGAATTAAATTGATTTGTAACGTCATATCTTCTGAATTAGAGAGTTGAGATAAAGGCCTCTAATTGAGTTATAAGAATGAATACTTGATGAAATTTATCCAATCCAATTGAGAAAATTCCGATGCTTCGTTACCCCAAACATTGATTTTAATTTCATCATTTCAAACATTGAATTCTTAATTTTGTTAAAATAATAAATTCTACTTTTCAAACGAGAGAACATCCATCATTTTTATCTTTTGAGCGTGTCTTCCATCTCCCTATGGAATTGACATCCCAAATTTGTGCTACAACTATCGTGTTATTCTTTGGGCGTAATCATGTACAAAATACACTTATTAGTATGCCAGCAATGTTAACGAATGGCAATCCTCATTCATGAAAGATTTGTTGAATCTTTCTAATAACACCATGGCTTGGTTTGATGACCTTGAGAATGAAATTTCATTGGTGAAATTGGCGATAAATAGTACTATTGTGCGGGATACACTATGTGTTTCAAAAATTCATGTCCCTAAACCAAAACAACCCAACAGTGCCCATAATACCAAAGATTTGGAAAACTTCCTATAGGATAGGATAAGTACTTAAAAGTTGCTTATATTCCAGATGATGAACATGTAAATATCACTTTGATGTATCTTTTGATTGATGCAAAGTTATGGTGTATGGCTCGGTTGTAGGATGACAAAGCTATATATTGTTTATCAATCGTTGCTTGGGAAATGTTGCAGAAGGAATTGAAGGACCAGTTCCTACCTTGTAAGATGGCTTCGATTGTAAGGGAGTCTCTTAAAAAGTTAAAACAGTCAGGTAGCATTTGGGAATATATCAAGGAATTCAGTAGTTTATTGCCAGATATCCAAAATATGTCGAAGAAGGATAAACTTTTCAACTTTACGTGTTGATTACAAAGTCGGGCATGTGCATAATTGCGAAGGCAAGGAGTGAAGGACCTTTCTTCGGCAATAGCTATAGTGGATTGTCTTGTTGATTAAAATTTGGTTAGTAATTCTTCTGTTCAGAGAAATAGTGATGATAAGAACACTGGTACATCAAAAGATAGGAAAAAATGGAGACGAAGAAAAAGTATGCGTCTCCAAAATCAAAAGATGGTGATCATCCCAACTTAAATAAAAAAGTTTCAGTGGCTACTTTATTTGCAACAGTCCCATTGTGCAAAGGATTGCCCAAAGATGGAGAAATTGAATGCTTCAAGGTTAGAAGATGATGATGATAACTCAAACGACGCCCCATCTAGAGCTAATTCATTACAATACGTGAATGCAATCACTACATAGCAGCGTGGCTTGATATACATTTGAGTTACTATGCTGTCAATGATGGACAAAGGTGCTACCAACAACTTTATAATTTTGAGAATAGTTGAGAAACTAGGTTTAAACATGACTCAAGTGATTACAAAAATTGCAATGGTGAATTCTACAGAACAGCCTATGAGAGATGTGCTAAATTCACCCTTCGTGTGGGTGAATGGGAGGGAAAGTGCAATTTGATGACTATTCCCTTGGATGATTTTGAGTTCAACGTTGTTATTGCATTATTTGTCAAGACAAAAGCATCTGTGGCACCACATCTGAATGCGTTATACACTACAAATGAAGGCAGTCCTTGTTTTGTGCCAGTGAGATATCTTGACAATAATAAGGGAAAACAGTTTCAGAATTATATGCAATCTATAAAACAATTTAAGGCTAGTCTATGGAAAGGGAAAATGGCTTTTGTTGCGACCTTGGTAGATATTAAAGAGGATCAAGTGGTAAAGGTGCCTTACCAAATCAAAATTGAGCTCGAACTAGGTGCAAAGGATTCTACACCGTCTCTATATCGAATGGCTTCGTCTAAGTTGGAAAAGTTGAGAAGGCAGCTTGATGATTTACTTAATACGAGTAAAGCTCTTTAAGGTGCCCCAGGTTATTTCAGAAAAAACATGATATTTCCATGAGAATGTGTAAATTATCGTGCACTGAATAAGGTGATAGTGAAGAATAAATATTCAGTGCCTAATGTTACTGATTTGTTTAATCGATTAGAGAAAGGTTTATTCTTCCCCAAGCTGGATTTGCGAGGTTATTGGTAAGTAAGAACTTTTGAAGGGAATAATGCAAAAACCAACTGGGTGACTAGGTATGGTTCATTTGAATTTCTGGTTATGCCATTCGGGCTTACAAATGCACCTACTACCTTTTCTAATTTGATGAATGATGTGCTATACCAATTTTTGGATAATTTTGTGGTGTTA
Source organism: Fraxinus sp. D2006-0159 (assembly GCA_903798375.1). Taxonomy (NCBI): domain Eukaryota; kingdom Viridiplantae; phylum Streptophyta; class Magnoliopsida; order Lamiales; family Oleaceae; genus Fraxinus; species Fraxinus sp. D2006-0159. Next base: position 6,647 of record CAIGRQ010035538.1, on the reverse strand, counting down.
TACTTGGATGATATTGTGATATAGTCGATCATTGGGTGATAGTCTCCAGGCTGGATTACTTTAGCTTTGCTTCCTTAGGATCTTATTCCTTTACCTCGATCATGTTGGCCACTTGAAAAAAGTGTCATCATGGCTTAGAGAACATCAATTGTATGTCAAGAAGGAGAGATGTGAACTCTGTCATTAGGAAGTAATGTTTTCGGGACATTAGGTTGGTGATGGAAAAATTAGTAGGGATGAGAAGAAGACAAAGGCCATTATGGAGTGGCCAAGGTTGTTGAATTACGTTATTTTGGATTAGCTAACTATTATCAACGTTTTATTAAAAGATACTCCGAGAAAGTAAATGTCTTGATGGATTTGCAGAAAAAGGATCGAAAATGAGAATTGACCAATGAGTACCAAGAGCTTTCGAGAAGTAGAAATAGGTTATTTTTGCTGAGTCGATGTTGTAGTTGCCTGACTTTGAGAAGTCATTTGAAGTGCACACCGATGCATCTGAACTTGCTATTGGAGGTGTATTGGTACAAGATGAACATCCAATTGCTTGTGAATGTCGAAAATTCAAAGATACGGAGAAACGTTATTCAACTCATGAAAAATAGATAAAACACAGTTGTTCATTGTCTTGAAACTTGGCACCATCATTTGTTACGGACGAAATTCACTATCCAAACAAATAATGTAGCCAAAATATATTTCAAGTCCCAAAATAATTTGTAGGCAAAATAAGTTAGATGGTAGGAGTTTTTGGCTAGGTTTGATTTCATATGGGTTCATAAACTAGGCAAGCAAAATCGAGTTGCTAAAGCACTTAGTCAAAAGTCTGTTGAAGCTTATGTCTCAATCCTGATGACATTTGAATCTGATTTTCTTGACAAAATTAAATAGAGGGCTAAAAAGGATGTTGCTTATGCCAAGTTGTTATACGAAAACTCGACACCAAAGTTGAAAGTTATGCACATTTTCATCGCTGCTTGAATCGAGTTGATCCATTTGGTTTCTTCTTCCGAGCCCAACATAAAACTTGTTCCTTAACTTATTAACTTTGAGAATTCATCCACCATAGCTTGAGCAAGCAATTCCATCAGCTCTTTCACCCACTTTGCCCTCGAATGTGTCATCGGACCGCCTTCGATAATCAATGGGTCTTTTCGGGGGCTTGATTTTGACACGCTCGACTTCGTGCTCACATCATCCCCTCTCTCTTCAAAGGATTCGTCCTCAAATCTGTACCTACATCAAAGAAAAAGAGAGAGAGAGATCAGATATATTAAAGGTAGCCGAAACATTATACTCACCAGGAAGATCCAGCTTGTATACATTGTCGTTGATTTTCTTGATAACTTGAAACGGTCCATCTCCTCGTGGCCGCAACTTTGATTTCCTTTACTCTGGAAAGCACTCCTTTCTCAAATGTATCCAAACTCAATCACCGAGTTCAAATGAAATGCTCTTCCGGCCCTTGTTTGCTTGCGATGCATAATGCTTGTTTTTGTTTTCAATTTGCAATCTCACTTTCTCATGGAGTGACTTAACCATCTCGGCCTTTCTTTTCCCATCTAAGCTACCAAGATCATTCATAGGTAAATGAATTAAATCCAATGGTGTTAGTGGATTAAAACTATAAACAATTTCAAACAGTGAACATGAAATAGTGGGATGTATAGCCCTATTGTATGCAAACTCAACAAAAGGTAAGCATTCTTCCCAACTTTTCAATTTTTTTTTAACCACAATATGTTACAACTGGATCATAGTCCTATTGACTACTTCGGTTTAACTATCAGTTTGTGGGTGACATGTAGTAGATCTATTAACTACTTCAGTTTGTCCATCAGATTGTGGGTGACATGTAGTAGAAAATAACAACTTTGTGCCTTACTTACCCCCACAAAACCCATCAAAAGTGACTAAGAAATTTAACATCTCTATCCGACACTATACTCTTAGGAACCCCGTGTAACCGCACTATTTCGTTAAAAAAATAAACTAGCTATGTTAGTGGCATCATCGAATTTATGACATAGAATGAAATGCGCCATAATAGGAAACCTATCGACCACTACAAATATTAAATCTCGACCCCTTTTATTCCTAGGTAAACCTAAAATAAAATCAATTGAGATATCAACCCAAGGTTTACTAAGGATAGGTGACGGGGTATACAACCCATGGGGTAGGACCTTAGACTTAGCCTGTTTACAAGTTATGCATCGATCACATGTTCGTTCTACATCAATTCTCATTTTAGGCCAATAAAAAAGTTTCCTCAACATTTCTAAAGTCTTGGCAACCCTAACGTGACCTATTAGTCCCCCACTGTGTGCTTCCCTAACCAACAATTCACGCTTAGAACAATTAGGAACATAGTTTATTTTTCCGAAAAAATTAACCCTCATGCTTAAAGAATTTATCTACCGCACCCTTATTACATGATTTATATATGCTAAAAAAATCTAAATCATTCACATACATGTCCTTAATGAACTCAAAACCAAGCAACTTCGCACTCAAAGAAGTAAGAAGCACATACCTTTGAGACAATGCATCCGCCACTTACCTTGTTTGTACCGGATGACGTAAGAAAAATGTCTCAATAAATTCCATCCATCTAGCATGCCTTTTGTTTAGCTTACCTTGACTCCGCAAATGCTTCAGTGACTCATGATCGGTGTGTATCACGAACTCCTTCGGCCATAGGTAATGTTATCATGTCTCAAAGGCTCGAATGAGTAAATAAAGCTCCTTGTCGTATGTAGGATAGTTGAGCGCTGCTCCACTTTGCTTTTCACTAAAATAAGCTATCGGCCTCATATCCTGAATCAAAACTGCTTCAATGACTATACTTGATGCATCACACTCAATCTCGAAAGTTTTGTCAAAATTAGGTAGTGTTAAAACCGTTACTTCACACAACCTAGCCTTAATAGTGTTGAATGCATGCTCTTGTTCATCGCCCCATTTAAAACCTAACTTTTTTTAACAACTTCAGTGAGTGGTATGGCAAGTGTGGTAAAATCCTTTAAAATTGCTTATAAAAACTATCAAAATCATGAAAACTTCTTACCTCGATTATATTTTTAGGTGTTGGCCATTCTTTAANTTGGACTCGACTTGAAATAGATTTAAATTTGCTTTAAAATGGCTAGACGAACACGCTTTCATTTTAACGTTTGAGGTTAAAACTTAGTGACACTTTTTTCAAGAAAAAAAATAATTTTATATTAACTAAAATTCTCAATCACTACAATTATACTTTTAGGTGTCGGGCATTCTTTAATAGCTTTTATTTTCTCTTCATCTTCCTCTATTCCTTTAGTACTGACCACATATCAAGAAACACAACTTTCTCCATGCAAAATGTGATCTTTTTATCGTTAGCAAAAAGTTTCTCTTTTCGTAAAACTGTTAACACACTCCGCAAATATTCAATATGCTTATTGAGATCCTTACTCTAGATTAAAATGTCATCAAAATTAACCACAACAAACTTGCCTATAAATGCACGTAAAATATGGTTCGTGAAATGCATAAAAGTGCTCGATGCATTAGTGAGTCCAAACAGCATGACCAACCATTCATACAAGCCATTATGTTATCCATTCATACAAGCCATTATGTTTTAAACATGGTTTTCCATTCATCACCTTCTCTCATTCGAATTTGATGGTATCCACTCTTAAGATTAATTTTGCTAAATACGCATGCACCAAATAATTCGTCTAACATATCATCTAACCTAGGAATATGATGACGATACTTTACCATTATGTTATTGATTGCCCTGCAATCCACACACATTCTCCAAGTTCCATCTTTCTTTGGCACAAGTAGGACTAGCACGGCACCTTGACTCATACTCTTCCTCACATAACTCCTCCACTTGCCTTTTAAGTTCCTTTGTCTCCTCCGGATTGCTTCAATAAGCTAGTCGATTTAGAATGACTGCGTCGGGTACGAAGTCAATTTGGTGTTCAATGTCTCGAATGGGTGCCAGCCCACTAGACACATCCTCCAGAAATACATCTCCAAATTCCTGCAATAAAAAAATACCCAAACTAGGGAAGGATGGGTTAGATTCCTTAAAATTGAGTGACACTTTGTGCACCAACAAAATTATTTGTTGTCTCTCAACTATCGCTCTTTTCAACTCACTCCCCTTTTTCATAAAAATTTGATCTCGACTTTTCTCTCCTCTCGGAAGACCCTTCTTCTTTTCTCTCATGTGGCTCTTCTCTCTTTTTCTCTGTTTTAGCCACCTCATTATTTTCTCTCTTATTTATCAACTCACTTTTTTCTCTTGCCCTCTTGCTTACTGTTTTCTCTCTTTTCCTCTAACTCTTTCCGTCTTTTTTCTTTCTCATTCTTCGATTTTATTAGGTCTTCATACACTTGTGCCGGAGTTACTGCTGCAAGTGTAATAGATTTTTCGCCCTTGGTAAAACTGTACCTATTTTTATACCCATCATGTATCACCTTCCTATCGTATTGCCATGGTCTCCCTAACAAGATATGACCCACATGCATAGGTACTACGTCATACAATACTTCGTCATGATAACTACCAACTGAAAAATTTATCAACACCCTTCTATTCACCTTAACTTCCCCCACATTCATTCAACCACTGTAACCGGTAAGGCATGGGGTGTTTAAGAATGGTTAACCACTTTTTCTACCAGAGTAGTACTTGCTACATTTGTACAACTCCCACCATCAATGATCATGCTACATACCTTATTATTAATGTGGTATCGCGTATGGAAAATATTTTCTCTTTGTTGTTCTAGGTCATCCACCTTGATTTGAGTGTTAAGAGCTCACCTCGTGACCAATAGCTCGCAAACAATATATTCCAATTTGCTTCCATCATTAGCCTCTTCCAGTTCCAGCATGCCTCCATAATCACTATCACTTTCACTCACCACATCTCCATTATCTCGCAAAATTATCGCTCTTTTATTTGGGCATTGAAAAGCGTACTAACCCCAAGCACCTAAAGCACTTGATATCCCGATTCCTAGATGGTTAGGAATCCATCTTGGGATTAGCCTTACTAGCAACTTCTTCCTTTCCCTTTGCTAGCTCAGTCCTACCTTTTGAAATAGCCCGATCACCCTTATTGTTATCCCACTTCGATTTCCAATAAGAATTAAAACCCAAAGAACCTGATGTATAGATAGCTTTCCCCTTCCTCTTCAATTGTTTTTCCACCTTCATAGCTACATGTAGCATGTCTTTCAACTCCACATAATGTTGTAACTCTACCACATTAGCCATATCCAAATTCATCTCATTCAAAAACCTGGCCATGGCAGCCTCACGATCCTCCACATTTGCCATAATCGTCAACAACTCTATCTCCTTGTGATAGTCCTCCACACTCTTCGATCCTTGGTAGAGGCTTTGTAGTTTTTGATGAAGCTCTCAATAGTAGTGATTAGGTACAAACCTTTTCCGTATGAAAGCTTTCAACTCCTCCCATGTATTGATCGGTCGTTCCCTATTTCTCCTCCTTGTTGTCACAACTTGATCCTACCAAGTGATTACATAGTCGGTGAATTCAAGTACCACTATCTTCGCCTTCTTCTCCTTTGAATAGTTGTGACAATCAAAGATCAATTTAGCATTTCTCTCCTACTCCAAGTAAGTCTCTGGATCACTCCTTCCTTTGAATGGTGGAATGGACATTTTTATGTTGCCCATATTCCCATCTATCTCGTCTCCAATCAAGTTTCTACCCCTTCATTCAATACTAGCTCCTCTATTTCTCATCATACCCATTTCATCCTCGATTACTGCATCCTCATCCACATCACTCCCATAAGCATATTCTTCACGCACATCCATTCTAGGCTCCCACCTACCCTGTCTCCATATATTTGGAACTTCCCTACGTAAGTTGGCAAGCTCCGTGTCCTATCTATCCAATCTATCTTACACATCCTCAAATAATCGTTCAAACCTACGTATCATCTCGTCCGACATGTTGGTTTGGTCGTTGTCTCGGCCTGTGTTGATCCATCCCTGTCAGACATCCTAACTTATGCCTCACAAATGTGCGCTCGTGTATCACTCAATTAGACTTTTTTCCTCTATTGATATCACCAATCTGCCTTTTCCACTCGATGCCTTCGCCCAAGTGTTTCAAAGGACAAATTCGAACTCAACCAGGAATTATTCTCGTAGAATTCAAACCTGAATTTGAGTGAGATTTGAGAATTTTGAAGGCTCAAGAAAGAAAAAGAATTGACTGGATGATTGGAATGGAATTTGAATTCAAGAAGTGGTTCTTGAATTTGACACAATAGATAGCGTAATTGACCGGCAATTTTCGAGATAAATAATAACAAATACTATTTTTTTTATTTCATTGTTCAATTTTTTATTTTATTTTTGAATTTTCGGAATTTCTTTTTCGAATATTTTTACTCGGAATTCAACTACGATGCCAACAAAGAAAACGAAATTTGATATGGATTCAAAATGAGCACAAAAACAACTTTTGAATTTTTTACGGAGAAATTACGAATCAAAGACTTAAGTAAAAGAACGCAAGAAAAGGGAAAGACTCAAACGAAAAAAAAAAAGGATACAACCTTGAGCTTGGAGTCTAAGCTCTGATACCAACTTATGTGAATCCA
>CAIGRQ010035466.1:0-18790 GCA_903798375.1 Fraxinus sp. D2006-0159 | reverse complement strand
GCCACCTCTTTCTCGGAGTCCCGACCCATCTGTCGGGCAAGCCACAGTCAGCCATGGCATACCAGCCTCGTGCTCCGAATGAAAGCAGCGGTGATGAAAACGATTCAACTCGTCGACTTTACAATCCGTATCAAGACTTGCAGATCCCGGTACAAACACTATACAAGCTCCCTACCTCTCCGGAGTACCTCTTCCCGGAGGAGTCCCGCGCGCAACGCCGTTCCTGGGGAGAGAATCTCACGTACTACACTGGCATAGGTTACCTGGCCGGTTCCTCCGTCGGCGCCGCAAGGGGATTCATCTCCGGAATCAAGTCCATCGAGCCTACGGATACCCTGAAGCTGAAAATCAACCGGGTGCTCAACGGGTCGGGTCATAGCGGGCGCCAGATTGGAAACCGGTGCGGGGTCATCGGACTGCTGTACGCAGGCCTTGAGAGCGGCATGGTGGCTTATAGGGATACGGACGATCTGATCAACAGTGTAGTGGCCGGACTTGGCACGGGGGTGCTCTACAAGGCAGCTGCCGGGCCTCGTTCTGCAGCTGTGGCAGGGGCGATTGGCGGTGTGCTGGTTGGGGTTGCCGTTACAGGCAAACAGGCATTGAAACGATACGTGCCCATTTGAACACTTTGTTTATATTTTGAAATTAATTATGTTTTCGTTATTCCATTATTTAACCATTCACTTTTAGTTTATGCTGAAAATTGCAATTGTTTAGCATGTTTTGAGGCGACAATGCTATAGCCTATAGCTGCCGAAAGTTTTTCGAAGAAATCACACTGCAAGATAATTAAAAACAAAAAATTATTTTTGTGGTATATAATTTTCTACACAATTTTTTAACGAATCGACTCGATCCCAAAGAAAAAGGCCCTATAGGGGTGCTGCGTGGTGCCTGTACAGTTTCTGTCAGTTTTTTTTTCCTACACATGCAGAATAATTCATACAATTAAAGGTAAAGTTACTTGATTCATTTGATTAAACTTGTAATTTAATTTCAATTGCCACCTAAATTATTGTTAAATATCAATGACGTTAAATAACATTACTTGTGTGTATATTTCGAGAATTAAGCTATATGTATATTGGAAAATGCTAGATAGGCACCTCACCAATAAGGGGCACACGTGTCCATTATGAATACCGTTATGTATACCATAACGTATACATAGCACAATCCATGTACATTATCCTCTACAATGTGGTTGTCATCCTACCATGCAGAAGAAATTTGTGTTGTGATGCATGTGAAAATTAATGTAAAAGAGAACGCAAGTACATCATGATTTATCCTTATCCAGCCATAGGCCAGACCAGTTTGCTGAGGTTGGGCATGTAGGCTCTTATTTGGGTCTACATTTTACGAAAAAACTTGGCTTTAAAATTAAATTTTAGCAAAAGTTGATAAAATATAAAGTTAAGATTTTTTTAGTCACACAAAATATGTAATTAAAATTAATTATTAATTTTGACTTAAATTAAAATCGAATTTAATAACGATTACATGACCGACATATACGCTCATCTTGCCACAATTCAACTGTTGATTTTATTCATTCAGTAAAGCACCTGTTTAATTTAGCTAATATCATATTTATAAATAAATTTTGATACATGACCTGCAACATGATACATGATACTAATGCAATTATAAAGAATACCTAGATAATGTGTAACTATTTCAAACACGTGGTGTCAAGGTGCATAATGAGGGGAAGAAAAACCACAAATTGCAATATAAGGCAAGAGGAGAAGAATGAAAAACCTTGGACGCATCCGGACGGGCTGTTTTTATTTGACAACAGATATCTATCTCATGCTCAGAGCTGGGCATTATAATTTAGTCTACAATGTAATGCCCCAGGGCTCAATTATTTGAAAAATTAAGTTACCCCTGTTCTTTTGATAAAAGCCAAAAATTTAAACTCGGGATGATCCGTCATCAAAACTGGGAAAACGAGGAAAGGCAGAAAATGAATGAATTTTAAAGCAACATCGATTCTGGATTCTCAATATATCCCTTAAATGCCTTCAGCCATTCTGCACCAATTGCACCTAAACAAGCAGTAACAAAAGTCAGAACCTTCAGTGAGAAACTAAGTAAGCCAGTTCAGTGATAGAACCCCAAATTACTAATTTGTTCAAAGGTGAATTATGAAAGGGTATTGCGAGGATTAATACAATAACTTGTATATGCTGTTGCCTATAAACAGTTGGGCAATGTTTCATTTGGGGAAAGCAAACTAGCGAGTGAAAACCGTGTTGTGGAGAGTGCACACCTCTCGAAAGGCTGGTTGTATTTTCTTTATTTCTCTAATTCATCTTGCAATCAATACATTTCTATAATTTCTACAATTATTCATCTATTTCATTGAATACTCAATGGTTCCTATCAAATTGGTATCAGAGCATCGATCGTAAGGTAATGGCAACAAATTTCAATAAAGAATTGCAGGAGAGTTGGGGTTCTATATTTGATCGTCTGGACCAGATGATAAGGCGACTAGAAGCGGGAGACAGAGAAGTGGAGTTAGGATTGGATTCACAAGGTCGACTGGAAACATCAATATTCTATGGTGAAAATCTAGATCAGTGGTTGTTTAGGGCGGAGCGATGTCCAGCCACGAACCGTAGGTTGTCGGAGAGGGGAAAGGTAGAAGTTGCAGTTGCGTGCTTTGATGGAGAGGCATGGGCATGGTTTCAATGGATAGAAGATCACCGTCCAATACAAACCTGGGAAGAATTGAAGGCCTTGGTATCGGCTCGGTTTGGTGGGAATGATGTCTTCATTGGGGAAGAAATTCCAGCGAGGAAGCGTTGGGATGTGGAAAACGTGGAGAGAGCAGTTGAAGAACAACATTGGTTTCAATTGGAGGGGTACCCGGCGCCATCACCATCGCTGGAGGAGGCGGAGAGATCTGAGTATGCGGTGGAAGGCATGTCGCTGAATTTGGAGAAGAAGAAAGAAGTGAAATTACTGGATTTTATGGGTAGGGCTTTGACAGGAAGGTGGCCCAAAGCGCAAGGAAGAATGGACCTAAACAAAGTAAAGGTAGGGCCGACAACTAATTACAATTCTAGAACCTATTACATTCCGATTTCGAGCCCGAGTTATGCATGGATAATACAATTAGAAAACAGAGCAGAGCTACGAGCCAGAGAAATAATCGAACTAGGATGGGTCCGAGGCGGCAAAGGTGCAGAAAACAGTGAGGAGGTTGGCGATAAGTTGAGATTTATAATTAATCTGGTGTTTGGAATGGTGCAAAAGACAAAATTAATACAGATTGTACAAAAAGAAGAGATCGTGATGCTCATCAAAAAATTAATCTGGTGTTTGGAATGGTGCAAAAGACAAAATTAATACAGATTGTACAAAAAGAAGAGATCGTGATGCTCATCAATTGTGGTACTATCCACCGTTGTATTCCGTTTGGCCGGGTTCATTTTTTGGAAAGCTCGCAGAGGGGTGCGACCGGTTATGGAATTTTCATGGATAATATACTACTCGTAGTTAATCGATCTGCCAACTTCTTTGGGTTGAGATATCCCTTTTCTACTCTAGTCGTTATGGCCTTGGCACAGGAAATAGTTCAATTGTACAGAATTTTAGAAATTGACAATGTTTTTCACCTTGAGGACAAGGTGAATTTCAAGGGAAGGGTATTGATAGAACCCCAAATTACTAATTTGTTCAAAGGTCAATTATGCAAGGGTATTGCGGGGATTAATACAATAACTTGTATAGGTTGTTGCCTATAAATAGGTGGACAATGTTTCATTTGGGGAAAGCAAAATCGTAAGTGAAAACCGTGTTGTGGATAGTGCAGCCCTCTCGAAAGGCTGGTTGTATTTTCTTTATTTCTCTAATTCATCTTGCAATCAATACATTTCTATAATTTCTACAATTATTCATCAATTTCATTGAATACTCGGTGGTTCCTATCATTCAGATATGGCATTTATGGAGAAATAGTATTCTTATTTATCTCAATGATCCTTCGAGGCAGAACAAAGGATTTGAGCATTACTAAATGTGCGACTATATTTTGTCAACATATGGGATTATAGAAATGTATTCATTTGTCAAAATAGAGGATTTCGATTGACTGTGAGGAGTAAAGGAATTTAGACCAAAATACCCAATGAAAGTAGATCGGTTAATAGATATTATGACCAGAAATGACAAGACTAAGAGTCCCATTCTAAAAAATCAAAACACGGAACTTACCATCAATAACCCGATGATCACAGCTCAACGTTACGGACATGAAAGAAGCAAACTTGTATTGGTCAGGACCACCACCAGGTATAACCCTCTTCTCAGCTGCTCATAGAGGTTCTAAGTAGTGAGAAGGATGATATCCACATAAAAACAAATAACTGCGTCATCAAGAAACAAAAAGCATATCTTACCGGAGCCAACTGCAAGAATGCCCGATTGGGGAGGATTAATAATGGCACAGAATTGCTTGATTCCAAAAGGCCCTCCCAAATTTGACACCGTGAATGTGCCCCCCTGCAAAGAGGATATGTTAGTCAGAATTCATCATGTCTCAAGGAACTATCAATCTAGAGGCTGTTCCGAGTTTCACCTCATAATCTTCTGGTTTCAAGCTGTTTTCTTTTGCTTTCTGGGCTAAATGCTTGACTTCCTCTGAAATTTTCGATAAACCTTTCTTATCAGCATCCTGCGATTTGGTTGCGAAATTTTATATACGACTTACGGAGCCTAAAAGCCAACTACAAGCATTAGACTCTATGAAAGAACATACATTTGAGACGACGACATACCCTAATTATAGGCACATACAGCCCATTATCTGTCTGCACCGCAACATTGATATTCACATTGTGATACCTGGGTCGGACAAGGTAAAGTATTACAATAAATGCCCACACTGGTTTGCTATGACTTGCATTATTGAGTACACTTACTGGCGAATGTAGTCATTGGTCCATGAACTATTACACTGAGGAACCTTTCGAAGAGCCAAAGCAGCAGCCTGCAGTCAAATAGCTGCTTAGTTAATTGTTTGAGACAATCAGTCAATTTACTCCCTCCACACCCCTCTCTCCTTTTCGAATAATATAAATAAAGAAAAAGAAATTGAGATTGCACTAAAGTTCATGATACCTTAATTACAAGATCATTAATGGATATCCTCTTCCCACTTGAACCTTCCTGCAATGCATTTAGCTGGCTGCGCAATCTGCAGAACAAGTGGAATGTAAGAAACAAAATGAAATTCATTGCAGCAAAATATCAGTGGAGGACATCAGCACTCACTCCATAAGCTTGTCTACACATGTATCTACAGTTAAGTAATAGTGGGGAATGGTTTGTTTTGATAGCAACAACCTTGATGCTGTCACCTGTCAAGATGGCAAGGAAATTAGCTGCAATAAACAACTCGGCCATGAATGACAATTAAAAGTGCCAAAAACATAGATCTGAAGGTTAATTGCATTTTTGCAACTTAAGATTTGCACAAGAGAGCTACAAGCACTCCAAATATTTCCCATTTTAAGAACATTACAAATGTTTTGAAAATGATCGTATGACTTCCCTGACACGAGTTGGTTGAACCTGTCTGGGCATGGCCAGGATTTGTATAACTTACACAAGCATAATTTTTGTCAAACCTTAGATCAAAATTTCATAAAAGCAGAAATACATAGGTCCTGAGATGAGAAGGGTGAAGCCGAACCTTTCTAATTTGTGTGTGTGGAATGTCAGTGTAATCTAGAGTAGCAGTAGCTGTGGCGGCAGCCTTGGGAGCTTGCGAAACTTCCTTACCACGAGAAGCTACAGTACAGAGACGGTAAAATGGGTTACTGAATTGTTTTCACAATCAAGTCGATTATTATTTAGTAGAAAATATGGCAAACGATCAATATACGCTTTATTGCACCAAAGTACAAAAATCCAGACAGCACCAAGAATCAGCCAATTAATGCATAAACTACATGTAAACAGGGATGAAGAAAAATACCAAGATAACCTTCAACATCTGCCTTCACAATTCGTCCATCAGGACCAGTTCCTTCGATGTTTGAAAGGGATACCTATTTTCATGATAAACAAACTCTTATTCTCCAAGGAAATATTTTTGATAAGATTATTGTATCAACTATCAAGTATGTGTAATGTACATTGTGATCTTCAGCTAGTTTCCTGGCGAGAGGACTGGCAAAAATGCGATTTCCTGCCGGAGGTGCACTAGGAGTGGAAATTTTTGGTTCTGGTGAAGTAGCAGGTGCTTCTGCAATCTCTTCTTTTGGTGGACTTGAAGCAGGGGATGTTTCAGGCTCAGGTGCAGAATCTGATGTTGAAGGCTGATAGTCTTTAAATTTTGCAACATTCTCCTCTTCTTCAACGGTTATGGCAATTATCTAGAGGCAAAAGTTACAAAACTTAATAATTATGAATTTTATGATATGAAAATCTATAACCTTGAAGAATCCAAAAGAAACCATTTTTAATTGTATATTCTTTTCACAGTTATCTGAAATCTTGTTTCATTGCCCGATTCAAGGAATGGTTTCAGGGTGGGTTGTGTCATGTTCTCTGTCGCGAAACGGGATCGCTTGCCAGATAGGTCAGATTGGAGCAAGAAAACTATATATTTTCCTTTTTTTTGAATTCTGATGGGAATTCATTCCCAATGGCTTAGTTGGTCTGCTTTCATTTTCAGCTACTCAGTATAGTTCCATTCCCAGGGGTGGGAAACTAATCGATACCTATTTGGTTCAGTTACTAGTACACGTAACCAGAAGTCTCATGAAAAAGAAAGAAACTGAGGCTTCCATTTCTGACAACTTGGAAAGAACCAAATTTATTGTATTTGGTTTGGATCATATATTTCAGAAACAAAAATGCAATTGGATTGAGATTATACTGAGAACTAAACCTGCCAAAAGATGAATGATCTCCTATGTCAGATGAACCAAATAAAATGACGTCAAGTAACATTCCATACAAATTATCTAGTTGAAGAAAGGACCCTGATCATGCCGTCTGAGAAATAACATAGTTTTAAGTTTAACGATTTAGTGAAGAATAGATTATTTGATTGTGCAAATAATTGAACAAAAACTGACAGAGATTTTGCGTGAAGGCACGGGTAAGTGAAATAAATTAAAACCTTACTAATCTGTTCAGTGTTCTTCAAAATATTAATGTATAAATTCTGAAAAAACATTCAAGGGGCAGCTTGAACCAGAGGCTCCTTTATACAAATGAGATCAATACCTCGCCAACTTTAATTCCACTAGATCCATCCCCTCGTAAAATCTTAGCTAGATATCCTTCTTCCATGCATTCCATTTCCACTGTTGCCTTATCCTGTAGGTATAGAAGGGATATTAAAATATCAGGTTTACAAGATAACATGGAGAACCATATTTATATAAGAACAGACAACAGAAAAGATCAAACAATCATACCGTTTCAACTTCACAAAGTACTTCACCAGGAGCAATTTTGTCACCCTCTTTCTTCAACCACCTAGCAATATTTCCCTGCATGTCGCAAAAGAATGAATCACAACTGTCACGACAACAGAAGATGCAGTATGAGTAGGTGCTTTCAAGAAATTCAGAAAGATACATGCCTCCGTCATTGTAGGAGACAGAGAAGGCATCCCAATCTCTTGGTGTGCAGGTAGACCTAAGAGACAGTAATATGTTTAGTATAGATGGACATGCATCAGACAAGAACCAGTGAGAATGAGAGAATGCCCACAAAGGATCTAGCATGTAACATCCCGAAAATTATTTACTTTTTATTGTAGAGCTTAAGTTTTGTTAATTTGATTTTGATCATTAGCAAATTAATTAGTCCGTGTCTAGCCTTGTCACCACATTAAAGTCCATAAATTAAAATGATAATACAATCTGTGTATTCCTTAAAAAAAAAAAAAGATTTTTCCTTAATTGTGATTTTAAATTGTTTTTTGTAAGTATTATGAGGGCCATATAATTAAGTATAGTAGACGTTGATAAAAATATATGAATATGCGTCTCATTGTATAGATCGTGTTAAATTACGTAAATTGGGCCCAAGAAAAATTTATTTTGAACGAAATATGCCAAGTATTGTGGTTGAAATAAAACTGAAGTTATCATTTAATATTATATATTTTCATAATTCCTTTGCATTAATTGGTTAAAATGGGTGTGGAGGTTTGACGTGTTGTTAAAGCAACTAACCTTATCATTTTATTTGATATTTGCTAGTGGCATATTACGTGTGTGTAAGTTATGTGAATATGAGATGGTTTCCAGCTTTGCCATTTTCATTTACCCACTCCTCAACCATATCCATATTTACCTTATATATACACTAATAAACATACAGTCATTTGATACACACAATTTATCAACCAAAATAAATTCTTCTTTCAAGTTTCTTAGCATTTTCAGATTTTCATTCAAGGGAAGATACATAAGGTACATCGGTTAAAATTCTTATTTCTCCATGTTATATATTATGATTTCATTTAATATTTATATTATGATTTCATTTAATGTCTTAAAACCTTCGGGTCGATTTTACATTAAATCCTTCAGGATATGCTGTCAGGTCCAATTATTTTAAATCCTTTCGGATGTGGGAATTCTAAAGAAAATTTCCTCCAGCTATCTATTATCGTGATCATTTGCTCTAAATCTAAGAATGTCGGGTATGAGATATTTTATTTATATTTATATTATGTTGAATACAAATTTTGCATGCATCTTACTAAGAGTTTAAAATACTTACCATTACAAAATTTTAAATTAGAAGAGGTCGTGCTAGACGTGCGAAAGATTGGACGAGTGGAAGCTTATGGGTTGTCAAGTACAAATATATTTTAAGCACGTTCATGACTAGACTTTCATTTAACTTATTAAGTTCAGTATTTGCACATTACTTAGTAGTTTTGACATCTGTGTTTATGTGTATTTCGTTTAAATTGATATTGAATGATTTTAATTAAATTTAAATGTTGTTTGATCCTTTAAATTAGTTGAGTCAAATTATAAATTTTGGTGTATATATAAGTTATCTAAAATTTTACATAGGAAATAGAAAATAGTTTATATTACTAACTTAAATATGGAATATGCATATTAAATAGTTTCCAAATATGTAAAAGGTAGCTAGAAACACAGTTTAGACTTGTGTGCTTTAATAATAATAATAATTTGATGCTGACTAATGGAGCAAATAACAGTATCAGGGGAAATTGTAAGGCTAAACTAACCTGAAGCTGTTGAAAAACTTATCCTTGAATTACCCCTTGGACTGGAATCAGCAACACATGTACAAGGTTATGTTTAAACAAGGCAATTGTAAAATTGATATGTTTAAAAAAGACAAATGATCTCAGCATGAAACAAAAAATACCATGGGAGCCTTCTGTTGAACGTCATGCCAGAAACTGTTGTGTGCATTTCTGTTCTCAGAGCATTTCCCTGTTGTGTTCCTACAGCAGATATCTGCATAACACAATTTGTGAATAATATGTACACGCCTTTATATCATGAAAAGAACTCAAATGGACAGTATTCCAGCACGTGGAATGGGAAGAAAAATTTTCAATGGATCTAATCACAAGATTGGGATTTACCGCTCTGTAACTACGGTTAAAAAGGCTTCCACTAGAGAACTTGGAAACCCCATGGTTTCCTCCAGGTCCAAGACCATGTTGGCCAACATCATTGGAAACCCAGTGTGCTAAAATTGCCCGATCACTTTGTAGAATCTTATGAGTGTGTCTGAGCTGTAAAATTTGAAATATATGCTAATGTTAACGAAAACACATTGATAAAACAAAATACACATTGTCTATCATGAAGAACTAGAAAGAGAAAATGTGGAGTTTTCACTTGACTCTGACATTTAGTACAGCAAAGAAAATGTAAGGAGCTGTTTTTCATCTGCCGATAAATAAACTTAATGAAAAAGTAATACAGAAGATCGGAACTGGACAAGGAAATAAATTTGCTAGCCTATAGAACCTAAATAAAGTCCATAATATTTTAGCTTGGAAGATTGACCAAAAGTTCAACTACTGTTAACGCAGTCATACACATCAAAACTGTTACCGAGTTCATTAACACAATCAACTTTGAGATCACTATCTTAACACAAATGCATAGATGCAATTTAGACCACGTGCAAACCCCCGGGCCAATATTAACCACGCAATCAACCACTTGCCCATGAAACAAGAAAAAGAATCTCGACAACGGAAATGCAGCAACAAAATTTGAGATGCTATCAGCTGTTTTTGCTATAATTTTTGAATTCATCATGAGTTCGTCATATTAAGGTCCTATTAGTTCAATTAGCTCGAAAAGCAAAGGCCATTCTCCCATGAAGCACAGCCTAACACAATCCATAAAGGCAAAAGCATGTACTCATACACTTAAGGGTTAGCCGGTCAATTCTATAGGACTTCATCGTGCAACTGCAATCACACCTAAGCGTCCATTTCTGGAAAATTAATATGGTCCATGAATTCAATATGAAACCACCCGCCTATACAAAATTATATTTTGTGAAACTGCATCAACAGAAAGAAATAAAGCTCATGTTAAACAACCCAACAGAAAGATCCAATACCCACTTTCCCAGAAAACATATAAAAGAACCTGCATCAGATTTCATATTGAGCACCTAATTTTTTGTCATCTCGTTCAAAATGCATCTAAACATTTAGAAATACGAACTCTGCATTCTTGAATCCATTTAAGCAAAAATTCAACTAAAATCCCGAACCCGTCATGCAAAATCACCCAATAAACAAAAACAAATGTTTAGTATTACCTTTCTAGAGTGATGAAAAATCCGAGAAGCGAAAGTCATGTTGATGGCAGATTCAGATGCCCCTCTCCTCAGAATGCTAATGAAGAATCGATTAATCAAGGCACGTGTATTCGATATGTTTATAATGTAATTGGGGTTTTGGTGTGCTGTTCTGCGAAAGGGCTAAATTAAAAAAGTCAGCAAAGTACAAAAGAGATTCTTTCAGTCCTCCGTTTATAAATAGTCACGGTAGGGATTAGGCCTAGAGTGGGCAAAATTCAAAACAACTCACCTAAATCGTCCAACTCGACTAATTTGGGTCAATTTTTTGTGATTTTTCAGTTGGGTTCGAGTTTGGATTAAGAAGCGGGTCGGATTGGATCGGTTCATGAGTTGACTCCTGAAAATCGAGTTAACACAACCCAACCCGATCCACTTAGTTAAAAACAAAAAAAAAACGTGAGAACACAACTCAACAGAACAAAAAAGGCAACCCCAGCCCACGTAACACCAAACGCAACCCTAACTTTATTCTTCCAACCAAATTCCAACTCTCTCTCTCTCTCTCTCTCTCTCTCGCCGTTTGATGTCAAGCTTGCTTTTACCACTTAATGATTTGCAACTGTAATGGCGGTGGATTGTTTGCCCTCTTCCACCCCTACAAACTCATTCGCCAGCAAATTATGTCCCCCCTTCAACCATATGTAAATCCTCCCTTATTCTGGGTTCTGCAAATCAATGCTTGTTCCAAACTCAAATTCCTCATCCAATGCGTACAATTACGGTCTGTTCTTTGTCCGAAAATCCTTATCCACAGCCCGAAAATTCCTTACGTTGGTTAACAAGTATCTACAGGGGTCGAGAGATTTGACAAAAACAGCTGCAAGGGCTCTAGAAGATTGCAAATTTCTAGTTGAGCTTAACAGTGATTTTCTAATTAGTCCTTTCGTTACTGTCAATGGAACTTCATCGAAAACTCTTTCGATTTTTGAGGATGACGATGTTCAGACACTTCTTAGCGGCATTTTGACAAAATCTACCGATCAAGGTAATTTGCCACTCATATTGTGTTCTATTTTGTGGCTATGATTTTATCTTTTATCAAACATTAAGGGATTTGTCCAAATGCACACATTTAATTGGTCAAAATTTATTTACCACTAACTTAAAATAAAAGAATAAATCTTAGCCCACTAGCTCGAATTATGGAAAGGAAAATGTGGTTTGTTAGTTTGTAAATGATGTAATTTGCTCCTAGTCCTGGCCCTATTTCTCAGCCAACGTATGAATGATGGTAATTAAATTATGTGAAATTGCTAGTTAAAAGGAATTGATTATTCTGGTTCAATTATATTCTATTTCTGACAGTATGAATAATATGTTTAGAGTTCAATTCACTTGGAGTTACTTTAATTCTTGGCACTTCAGTGGATATATGCTGGTTCTACAAATGTTTATTGATTGTCCCAGACCGACCAACCCAACCCAATCGACATTTAGTTGGGTGGGTTGGATTCTAATCTTTATATGGGTTGGGTTGGGACAAAAATCGATCAAACCCAACACACGCTCATCCCTAATTAGGATCATGTTTCGTTAAAATTGTAATTCTTTTTTTTTCCTTACTTATTAATCACACATTTTTCAAAAAAATAATATTACGTGAAGTTTTAAAAAAATTATTTTTTAACCATTTATTTTTCAAAAAAAAAAACATTATTCTAACTATTAAAATTTCAAATAATGGGAGCCAAACATGAGCTAAAATAAAATTTTTTAACATATTTTAATAAAAGTTGTAATTGAAAAGTTGTTGATCCTATAAAAATATGTAGTTAAAATTAATTGTTGATTTTGATTTAAATTAGAATAATTCTTACCAAGCATGAGCACAATTTACTCTAGTGGGAAGAGTCGCATTTGATGTGCTTCCTCTGTAATCAAAAGTGTTTGTTTCAAAACATGAAGGTTGTGATGGTTCTCGACCTACTCATTTGCAAGTGGTCCGTATTTTTATTTTTTTTAATCTTTTGAGACTTCTTTTGACTTGCTATTTTTATAGTGTGGTGTTTAGTTCGTGTAATCTAAGTATAATTGCACGCGACAAAATATCTCAAGCGTCAATTGAGGAGTGGATTTGGTAGGTGAGACAAACTTTAATTTCGATAAAGTTTGCTTTAATTAAATATTTGTTTTTTAAGAAAAAAAAAAAGAATATTACTTAAGTAGAGGTCGAGTTGTAAACAATAAAATGGTGACAAATGGAAATGGAGCTCGGCTTCTCCACAAATTAGGTTCTGTTTGGCTCTTTGGATCATGAGCCAAGTTGAGCCTTTCTCATAAAAATTAATAAAAGGGAAAGTTTATAACTAAGAGTTTAAATGTAACTCGTTTCAAAATTAAGATAAAAATTTTAAATTTTCAAAAATCGGATATTTATTAAAATTTATTTCTGAAATAATTAATTAAAAATATATTTTATAAATTAAATATAATATTACAGTTCTATACAAGTTGGTCACAAATTATCGAATTAATTATAATTTTTTGGTCACAATTGAATATTATAAGGTCACGAACTTATCGAATTAATAGGTCACATATTATTCATTGGTCACAATAACAAATTTTATAAGTCACAACTTATTTCACGGTCACAAAAATATTAAATTAGTTGGTCACAAATTATCAAATTATTGGTCACAATTTATCTATTTCATTGGTCATATATCGTTTATATTGATCGCACATTAACCAACTTATTAGTCACAATCAACCAAATCTTTTGTGAGTACCACCTCACCACTCCACTGCCGCATCGCTGTCAAATTCATCGTCTCCGGAACCACCACTACCTCTGACAGCAAAATCATCATGGCAAACACCACCATAGCCAACATCAACATCATCACCATTGCCACTACCACCGCCACCGCCACCAACAAATCCACGGTCGCCACCCTATCAAACATAGCCTCTGTCATCGTTGGATCCAACAAAGCCACCGCTACCCAACACCAACACCACGAGCACCGCCACCACCCCCATCTACCAACTGAAAAACACACCTAAAAACCCATCAGATTATGGAGCCACGATCCCGACCATGGCGCGCAGACCACAGCTAACATCATCGTCGTCGTCGTCGTCGCCACCACCAACAAGATCCACTACCACCTCCACCAACAAAACCACATCCACTATCATGTCCAACACAACCTCCACCGCCGTTGGATCCAACAAAGCCACCGCCACCCAAACACCACCACCACCACCATAGCCCATCCACCAACTGAAAAAAAACACACCTAAAAAACAACATTAGATCGTGGAGCTGCAATCCTGGCCACGGCGTGCAGTAGATCTCAACCACGACGTGCAGTAGGGTCGAATCAACAAATGAATAAGAGGCAAGAGACAGCTCGTTGAACTAGCAATGGTCTCACCCGTGGCGTTTCGTCAACTCTCACTGGTTTCACACACACACACACACACACAGAGCATGTGGTTATACAGAGAGAAAAACAAGAGATTGGGAAATAATTAGGGTTTGATAGGGTGGATTGTAGTGGGGTAGATACGTAAAATATTTTTTGTAAAATTATTATCAATATTTACAATTTTAATTATATCCAATTTTTGAAAGAAAAACTTATAACTCTTAAATTTGAATCGAGATATTGAAAACACTTAATTCATGTAATTTTCACTTAATAAAATTAGCAAAAAATTGAGTATGCCCACGAAAAAATAGTTTTCAATCATCAATAGTTCGTGACTTGACGAGCATGAACCGTCTATGATCAAGCCGAGCCTCCAAGTTTGCCAAATGCAAATGGAAATTTGTGATTAGAGAAGAAAGAGAATGTAATTAGCAAAACATAATCACTTACTATGTGACAGTGTGAGCATTCAAGGGAGTTGAACTGCCACTCCCAGCAACAAAGTATTAAGGAAAATTGTAATGGAGGTCCCAAACCTTTCATTTTGTTGTAAAATACACTTTAATCTTTTATTTTTGCGCTCGAAATCCCAAACCTTTCACTTTAATGACAGTCGGAGTCCATTGAACAGATTTCGTCCAAAATTTCGTTAGTCAACACTAGAATTGGAATTTTGACTTAAATTGACAAATTAAGTTAGAGGTAAAATGGTAAATTTTATATTTCTATAACAAAATAATTGAAATAATTAAATAAAAAGCATATGTATAAAAAAAGAACTTCGACTTATCCAAACCACCTCCACCTCCAAAATAAAAAACTAGAGCTCATTGGCCCCCCAGGGCACATCCCAACAGGCAAATGAGGGGGCTCTTAGTTGCTGGCAGTTTAGATGTCGCGAGTTCGATTCGTGGGGCTCTTGAAAGCCAGGCTCTCTCCTGGAAGACAGCATTTTATCCTGGAAGGCAGGAATTCTCCTGAAAAGCAAGGTACAGCATGTGTTGACTTGCTCGGCACTTTGATGGATCAGTAGGGGGCTCTTGGACACTGGCTAATTAGGGCACATCCCGTGGTTTACCTGGTCTGCGTCTTGAGGAGCCAAAGCGTAAACCCCAAGATAAGTCGCCGATAGTAGACACCTGGGTATCAAAAAAAAAAAAAAAAACTAGAGCTCATCAAATTCTTACCGCCAACACTAACCATCACCACCACATCAGAATCGTCCCTACCACCGCCCTCAATCAAATAATTATTATTTGCTTGCTCAAAGCCCCAAATGCCCTCCGTTAAGACCACCCTCAATCAAAGAATCATGCTTTGCTTCCTCATTGTCCAGCAACACCCATAAAAAGCTTCAAATCTAATTGGGGAAACAGATCTATTTACTCTGCATCCAGCTGCAACCCCAAAACTCTGAAAATTTTTGAAAAAAAAAATCAAATCTATTTGATGAAGCTACTTTGTTTGCTCCACATTCCTCGCTGCATTCATGGGAGGTGATTTAGGATTCAATAGATGCTTAAGAAAGCACAGATGAAGGCGTTGGCAAATAGGATTGATTGGAGTGGAGTGCGATTCATTTGGGTAGTGAAGTCGTTGATGGCGGAATAAGTGGTGGTGGGTTTTGGATTGGTCGCCCGACTGTAACAACAGCTGTCTCTGACTCTCTTCAATGCTACCCGCTGTGGTTATCTCCCTTGACTATCGCTTGGAGTCGGAGCACCACCTCTCGGCAACCTTGGAGAACACACTCGATGCAGTTAAATGGCTACAAACTCAAGCTCGATCGAATAGTGTTGATCCATGGTTATCAGATAAGGTTGATTTTGATTGGATTTCATGGTGGGAGTGGGGTTTGGAGATGATGGGTTTTTTATTTAATTATAGAATATAAATTGACAATTTTACCCCTCATTTAATTTGTCAATTTGAGTCAAAATTCAAATTTCAGTGTTTACCAATGGAATTTTGGATGAGATCTGTCCAATGAATTATGGATGCCATTAAAGCGAAATGTTTGGGATTGTGATTGCAAAAATGAAAGGTTAAGGTTTGGAAATATCTAATGAACTAAGCTTTGAAAGGCAAACAAAGGTTCGTTCTTGCATTCTCAAGTCGTTCATGGGAGGTGATTTGGGATTCAATAGATGCTCAAGAAAGCACAGATGAAGGCGTTGACAAATAGGATCGATCGGAGTGGAGTGCGATTCATTTGGGTAGTGAAGTCGTTGATGGCGGAATAAGTGGTGGTGGGTTTTGGATTGGTCGCCCGACTGTAACAACAGCTGCCTCTGACTCTGTTCAATGCTACCCGTGGTGGTTATCTCCCTTGACTATCCCTTGGAGTCGGAGCACCACCTCTCAGCAACCATGGAGAACACACTTGATGCAGTTAAATGGCTACAAACTCAAGCTCGATCAAATAGTGTCGATCCATGGTTATCAGATAAGGTTGATTTTAACTGGATTTCATGGTGGGGGTGGGGTTTGGAGAAGATTGAATTTTTATTTAATTATTTAATTATAGAATATAAATTGACGATTTTACCTCTAATTTAATTTGTCAATTTGAGTCAAAATTCCAATTTCAGTGTTTACTAATGGAATTTTGGATGAGATCTGTCCAATGAACTATGGCTGACATTAAAGTGAAATGTTTGGGATTGTGATCGCAAAAACGAAAGGTTAAAGTTTGGAAGTATCTAATGAACTAAGCTTCGAAGGGCAAACAAAGGTTCGTTCTTGCATTCTCAAGTCGTCCTCTCTAAGTGCTTACACTTGTATCAACTCAAAATACTACTCCAATCTGTAGAAATATATCATAAAGTATTATAGGCAGGTTTGTACCTTGAATGGACAAAACATCAGCAAGTTATTTCATAAGAATATAAAGTTGGAATAAATAAAGAAACATTTAGTAAAAGTTAGCCCCTGTTTGACTATTATTATTTTAAAACTTTTATTCCTATGTATTCATTTTTAGTCATACACAAAATAAAATATTATACACGTAAATTCAAAAAATTCCCTCCTTTTTAATCACGCATTCTTTTTAAAATTACTATTCAAAATATTGTTTTGGACAAATAAGAGCCATCAAACAAGAGCTTAAAGGGAAGAAGATTTACAAAATGCAAGTTTTATCAAATACCAGATTATTTGTTTTTTACTTCAATAAAGTTGCAATATGCTTGATAAGGTTGTCAAACGTTGCTTGAAATTCCAAAATATGTTAAGTATATTAGAAAAACTCTGTTTCAATTGTAATTTTTATTTCAATAGTAAGAACTCTTGTCAAATACTTAAGATATTTGAAAATGTGGCTGAATAAAACTAAGACCAAATAAGTTCGTACACAAAATTATAATTTATGAATCTTCCTGCTGATCAATTAAGTATAATTACGCTCTCACGACGGTTTGCAATTGTCGCTAGTATAGACTATAGTGGAATTGTTCTCCTACTAACAGTGGATATGATAAGACTGTCAACTTGCTAATGTGGTAGGAAAATCTTACTTACGATTCTCTCCAAATGTGAGAACCGTACCAAGCAGGTAAGATAAGTCTTTTCACCGTGGGTAGGAGAACATTTTTGTAGACTATAGACCACACAAGGCTGAAGAGATAAGAAAGATATCTAGCTCCGATGCTAAGCATCAATTTGTATGGCGCAAGTTATTTTGAAAAAAGTTGATTCGATGAGAACTCTTTTACAAAATTGAAACAGAAGTCTTGCTAAATGAACCATAAAAGTCCTATTTAATTTATAACTCCATTTCAACGATATTATGTGATGCTACCAAAAATCGCACATGTTGATTTACGAGCTCGACGACTGAAAATGAGCACGAATGTGATCTGGGGTACTCTAAATAAAGGTGTTGTGGTGTGTCTTCGTCACCCTCCGATACTTAAGTGAGAGAGATAATATGAGAGAGATCGAGATATGAAAATTGTATGTAAAAACGTACTTAAATAATGATTCAATGTCCCATAATTATAGAGCCAGGTCATAGTGCATTCCTAGTAGGACTCGGCACCCTTATGTTTAGAAACTATTATTGGAATAAGTGTTGGATTACAATCAGAAGTCTAACCCTACATTACCTGCAGTATTCTTCAAGATAGACTCCTTGTAGACATGTGATTCTTGAATTGAGGTAATCAGATAGGGTTAGAGTTCTTAAGATGTGGGAATTATTAATGCTTGACCACAAGGTACTTTGAGAATCTGGCTAAGGCAAAAACCCGAGCACGCATCAGAAGTTTGACCACATAAGTGTGGCATTACCCGAAATCGAAAGTCCTCGAGGTATCCTAAGGACTATATGGGCTTGAGCACACTGATCTCATAATTGTAAAAGGCGAGTCCTGGGAGTCCTCGTGTTTGAGGTGCATCACCTACGACCATGTCACTATGGAAACATGGAACGTTGGGCTTTACCTTACGGATATGTTGGAGCTCTATTCTCTCTCTCTCTCTTTTTTTTTTTTTTTTTTTTTTTTTTTTTTTTTTTTTTTTTGTATTTTTTTTTTTTTATTTTT
>CAIGRQ010035445.1:0-10905 GCA_903798375.1 Fraxinus sp. D2006-0159 | reverse complement strand
TCGATTTCACATTCATTTCCTGGACACTTTTTTTATGCTTGGGCTGCAACTTATTTTGTCTTAGGTATTTATCTCATGAGGACAAGAATTATTCTTGTCCGATAATCCGAAAATATGTCGAAATTTGAGTGCTTTCCAATCTTGGGAGAAAAATGTCGTTGATTGTCGGGACCTTATCTATGGAATGATGGATGCTAATAACTTATGCTGAAATCCATTTCCCTTATTGACTCATCCTGATATACGAATGGATGACCAACCAAGGTCTATAGATAGCTCAAAATTTATGTTAAGTATTCGGTTAGACATTGTATCCTATCGTCGAGAAAACTCTCCTTTCATTCTTGAGGCTTATAATCCTCACATATTTGGGAGACAATGTGGCTTTAGGTAAAAACTTCCTAGTTCACAAAGAAAGTTAGACATTGCTCACAATGTAGGCAGCATGTATCACATTTGGTTGTCTTTGACTTGGACGATAAGTGGATCTATATTTCATATTCCAAAATATATGAAGAACACACATCAAAATATTGATGCAAAGTAACAAAGCTGGTAGAATAACCTAGTGTTGCCAATCCTGACCAAGGTTTAGGTGCAGTTTTATCTTCAAGTGAAAGTTGTGACTTTGTTCTTGATCTATTTTCAAGGCAAATGAATAGGGTCATAGCCAAAGGGCCAAACCCTCCAAATATCATTCGTGAAGAGACTTCTCAAAAGAGGAAACTAAACCTTCAAAATGAAAGAGGTATTAAAAAAATTAAAATTATAGTTCCCTCAACAAAGTTTGCTTCCACCTTTGAGCCTGCTGATAAGATAACTGAAATAGTTTTGAATACTTTTCCCACCGCATATTAATTGCTTAAAGATTGGTGCTTTCGTCATTGTTGCCCAAAAATCTGGAAGAGAACAATAGTTTCGAAGAAATTGATGATGAGGAAAGAGAAGATTGGAGACAGTCAATAATTTACTTCATTTAACATCAAAAGTTACTAGATAATCTGTGACCAAAAACAAAAACCAAGAGGCGTGCATCTCGCTTTGTCTTTCATAAGGGAACGCTTTATCGATAATTCGATGGAGTTTTCCTTTGATGTTTAAGTAATGATGAAGAAACATATGTCGTGGAAGAAGCTTATTCTAGAATATGTAATGCTTATAAATCTAGACCTAAACTCTACTTTTGAATATAAAGAATGGGATACTACTCGCCAACTATGGTACAAGACTTCATGGATTATGCAAAGAAATGTGAAGTTTGCCAAGTTCATGTAAACTTCATCCATCAACCTTCGAAACCATTACATCCGATGGTAGCTTCATGGCCATTTGATGCATGGGGCCTCGATGTAATTGGACCCATAACTCCAAAGTCTTCAGCTGGACACTCATACATCCTTGCTAGAACCAACTACTTCTCTGAGTGGGCTGAAGTCATATCATTAAAAGAAGTAAAGAAAGAAAATGTTGCGAATTTCATTCATATTCAAATCATTTATCGATACGGGGTCCCACGATACATCATTACTGACAATGGAAAGCATTTCTGCAATAGCCACATAAACAATTAAGAAGCCTACTCGGGAATCTGTGGTGCTCATCAGTCTAGACCCAAACTCCATTTTCAAATAAAGAGGATGTGGTACTACTGGCCGACCATGTACAAGACTCCATGGATTATGCAAAGAAATGTGAAGCTTGACAAAACATCCTACAGTAGCTTCTTTGCCATTTGATGTATGGGGTATTCATCCGACCTAGTTAAAATAGCAGCCAAATTAGCTAAGGTATCAGCTTTCCTATTTTCACTTCTAGGCACGAATTTTATTTTACCAAAACAAATAATTTCATAAGTGTTGATGCATACTCATGATAAGGCTTCAAGTCTAAATTACGGATTATCAATTTAGAATCTCCAAAAACTTCTAAATTATGTATATCCATATCTAATGTTGTCTCCAAGACAAGGATAAGGGCTTGATATTCTATCACTTTGTTTGAACATTTCTCTGTTAAGGTAAATGAGTAAGGCATAACAAGATCATGAAGAGTAACAAAGACTACTCATGTCCTCGTGATAAGTATGTTTTTACACACTTATTAGGCACTTTCACGAGCTATTTATTGAAGAAATGAATGGATTCCTATTCATAATTGTGTAATTATGGTGTTTGTAGGCCAAAATTCTAAGTTGGTAGATAAATGAGCTAAAGGAAGGAAAATAGGACCAAAAGTGCACCAAAACATGACTTTGTGTACCAAGATGTACAAGTGTCAAAATTTAAGGGCCTTGGGATGCAATTATGGATGGAAAAATGTTGAATGAAAGTCAAATCTTGATGACCTGATTGAACATAATGAAAGTTGGATGATTTGGAGTGTTTTTTGGTTGTTAGGCTCACTTTTGAAACTTGAAGACTATTTTAATTATTTTTTGTAAAACTAGGGATAAGGCTACAATTTTCACTAGGTTTTGTTTAAAAATCAGCACAGTCTCCTTCCACAGAATTGGTTTTTTTCTTGGCTTCTGCTAGACGCTGTAGTTTCTTCTTGTTTTTTTTTCTTTCTTTGCTCTTTCATTTTCTTTTATTCTTTCTTCCATTTTTGAGTTGAGATTTTGGAGATTAAATCAAGAGCATTAGGAGATATATCAAGGATCTTGGCAACGATTTGGAGAAATCAAGTTCTACCTCTACAAAAGGGTTTTATCTTTAAACTTTGATTTTTCTCAATTGTTTTGCCAAAATTGTAATGTATTGGTATAAATATTCTCATTTTCATCAGACGCATAAAATGAGCTAAGTCTATTGTGTTGGAATTTATGATGTAGCTTAATTTATTTATTGATGCTATTATTACCATTATCTTTGTGCATTACTTATTGTGTTGCATTTCCATCATTTATTTGTCCAATAGATGAATGGGTTAGTTGGTTTGTGCAATTATTGAGAAACTGTTGTGCTTTCTAGACCTAGATAATTAATGCTCGAGGTTATTTTAGGTGATAGATATGTACTCCTAACCCTAGGTGATCCTTTTAATTGGTTAGGTTTTTATCAACATAAAGATATTGTGGATAAACTTAATCGATTAGGATTAATTTCACTCGAAAGAGGTGATTAACTAAAATTGGAGAATCGGATCTATAATTGTATTTTGGTGATTTGCATTTCCGCATTATTGTTGAGATGTTAATGAAACAAAGGTTAAGCAAAGTCGTAAATTCCAACCTATTTGAAATCTAAAAATCCTACAACAATCGCAATTGTTAGTTTAGAGTTAATCATTTCCTTTTCAATTCTAATTTCAAAAAATTTAATTGTATGTGTCTTTATTGTTAAATTGAATAAATTCTCTTGTAATTGGAGAAACACTCTTCGAGGGATCGACTCGGACTCAAAAAGCCCATTTTACTACTTGATCGCGACCCCGTGCACTTGCGGTATATATTTTTAGTGAGCACCTGGCACCATAACTTCGAGCTACTCTATTGAAGTATAACCTCCATTATGGTACAACTTTAGTAAATAGAACTTCTTTATTCGAAAGGTCTTTCTAACGTTGCCTTCCACTGAAATAGGATGGTCATAAGGAAATCTGCCAGAGTTTGTCCTTTAATGACCTCATATGGAATGAGTTTGATATTGAACTCAAACAACAAAAGTGCCCATTTTTGAATCCTCCTAAAAAGAATCGTTCTAGACATTATGTACATCAGTGGATCAATATTTGAAACAAGATCAATTATGTGTGATAGCATATAATGTTTTAACTTTTTAGCCTCGAAGATCAGCGTAAGGCATATATTTTTAGTAAGTGAATACTTTATTTCAGCACCTAACAATGTCCGGCTCAAGTAATAAGGCGCATTCTATTTTCCTTCATCATTGACTTGGACAAGAAGCGCTCCTAAAGAATATTATTGCACTGTAACATAGAGAGTTACTGGCTTTCTTGGAGTTGGAGCTGCGAGTACTAGAGGATGAGATAAATATTGCTTAATACTTTGAAAAGCATTTTGACATGCATCATCCCACTCAAATGGTATATTTATCTTTACCAATTTGTTAAATGGATGACAACGTCCGGAAAGGTTGGAGATAAATCTTCGAATGTATGCAAGCTTTCCTTGAAGACTCTTCAACTCATGCACATTCTTAGCTCTAGCATTTTGATTATGGCATCAATTTTTATTGATCTATTTCAATGCCCCGATGTCTATTTCCCAGATGTGACACCATATGTACACTTTAGCGGATTCATTTTTAGTTGATGTCGTCGAAGTCTTTTGAGAACATCCTGTAAGTCTTGTAGATGCTCCTCGCATTTCTTTGTTTTAACAACAAGACCATCCGCATTGTATTCCACATTCTTATGCAAAATGTCTTCGAAGATCTTTTACATTACTTGATGGTAGGTTGCCCATACATTTTTTTTAATTTAAAAGGCATAACTTTGTAACAATATATGTTATCAGGAATACAAAATGATGTAAACACCTCATCTTTTGGATTCATTTGTATTTGGTTGTATCCAAAAGACCAATCCATGAAAGATAAGACTTCATACCCAATAGTTACATCCACCGTCAACTCTGTTATTGGAAGTGGAAAATCATCTTTTGGACATGCTTGGTTCAAATCTCGAAAGTCAACACAAACTCGTAGTTGTCCATTCTATTTCTTGGCAGGAACAATGTTTGCGATCCAAGTTAGGTACTTGACTTCACATGTAATCCCGCTTCAATAAATTTGTGGACTTCCATTTTAATTTAAGGGATCAGTTTTGTCCGAATCTTCTTTAAGGTTGCTTAATTGGATGAACTTCATGTCTTACTGTAAGGTGATATACTGCAATCTTAAGATCTAACCCCAACATTTCCTTGTAAGAGCATGCAAATACATCTTTGTGTTCCAAAAGTAAATGGATGTACTCAGATTCCTCTTTTTGACTGGGGAAACCACTTCCAAACATTGGTCTCGAGTCTTCTTCGGTCTCCAAGTTCAATTGTTTCAAGTTATCCATAATAGCTTGTCCCCCTTCTTCAAATATAGGTGGGGCTAGTTTAGGTTCATATTTGTGGCAGAGTTGA
Source organism: Fraxinus sp. D2006-0159 (assembly GCA_903798375.1). NCBI lineage: Eukaryota > Viridiplantae > Streptophyta > Magnoliopsida > Lamiales > Oleaceae > Fraxinus > Fraxinus sp. D2006-0159. The sequence continues at coordinate 5,813 of CAIGRQ010035445.1, read as the reverse complement.
GTTGGAAGCTTCTTCAAAAGTGACGTGTTTGATGTAGTTCTTCTTTTTCTTCATCATTCTTTAGGGATGGGTAGATTTTGTGATTTTTTTATCTTCTCCTTGATCATTGAGGCTTCGAACTGTGATTAGATGTTTTAATTCCAAGTCAAGAGGATGCAAACTGTATTTAAGATGACTTCTAAGGAGCTTGTGCATTCTTATCAATTTGAGTATATAAAGAAGGATCCTCACTTAAACTTTGGATGACAGAAGCTTTACCTTTTATGTCAACTACTGTGGAGGATTCTTCTTTTAACCTTTTAAACATTGAAAATTTTGTCATTCTTAGTTTAAATTCGATCGAACACTGAAGGTCTATACTACTCTGGTTTCTCTTTTATAACTTCACATATTTGAATCATGATTAAGTTTGAGGAAATCATTTTTACCTTAATCTTTCTCGGTAGTTTTGGATCATATCCTAAACCATACCTAGGTCGCGACATAAGGGCTCCATCAGAATCAAAAGAGATACGCCTACCTGAAAAGGACAGCATCAAATTTACCCAATTTGTGATGCTCTCCTTTTCCAAATTCGGCATTCTAAACTAATTTTTTGGCTTTAGGATTATAACATTCTTTGAAATTCTATTTTGACTCATCGGCTCCTTTAGTACCTAATATGTCTTATTTGGACGAGCTAGAAGTATAGAACTTTGACATGTTTGGAATAGATGTAAAACTTCCTATGTAGATTTACGTTCTCCCCGGCTGCCATAAGTTGATGGGACAAAAACAATTTTGGAATACTAGGTATTGGAAGAGTTAAATATTTTCTAAATACGTCAACATCGGTTGGATCTATTTGAGGTTTTTTGCCTCTAGAGTCTCCTTCAAATATAAATTTGATTTACATTTAATCAGTAAATGAGGTGGAACAATAACAGATGTATCATCATCGCATGCATCTTCTTTAATTTCAAACCGAACATGAACAATTCTGTAGAAATATATTCTTCATTCTTCATGTAAAATTTGGCATCAGCAAAATAAGATTCTTCTTCTAGAAGTGGTATGGACTCATCTACAACACATTTGACTTCTCTGTCTTGGCTATATTTGAAGTATTGGTGTCAAGTTAAAGGTACTACTCCTGTTTCGTGCAGCCAAACACGTCCGAAGAGTAACTCATAGGATATTTTAGCATCAATGACATGGAAGAGAATTGAGGAAGTTAACTTTTCTATTTGCAATTTCAGGCAAGTCATGACATTGCTCGTTGACCTTTCTGGTTGAATCATGATCTTGCTCTTGGACAAATCACCAACATTAATTCTGATCTTCTTTATTGTCTTGACCGACATAATTTTTATGGCATCTCCATAATCGATCATTATGTGATTTATCCTACATTCTCGAATATAACCACTAACATGCAGTGGTATATTATGTAAACAAGAACCCAATTGTAAATCTTCATCGTCAAATGTGATGGAATCTATACAATCTTGTTGGGTTGTGGATCAAATATGTTCTAAAACTTTTCCTTCGCATATTTTTGGATCGATCAATGCTATGATTAAAGTCATTCGATCATTGAAAGGAAGACTAAGAGAATCTGCTAAAGTCGTATATGAAGGAAGATTGTTGAGTCAAGAGATAGTTTTCTTTTGATTCGAACTCTCTTCCGATACGTTCCTCATCTCATTTTTCTCCTCTACATTGATAACACTAGAGGTAAAACATTCCTTATCAAAGAAACCATTGGGAAAATAATCACCCAGAGTTGATAGTCCAGAAGAAATGCCTGAAGCAGTTTCTACTTCCATTGATTTAGTAGATAATCTTGACTTAACTTTAGACCATTTCCTTTAGTTGTTTCTTGGTCTCTTTTTTATATTTCGTCATAAACACTAGAACTTGAGAATTGTGGAGCCTTTCGATGATGACTTTTCACAAAGGTCCATGCCCTCTGATTTTCTTTTGGTGTTACTTCTTCATTAGGTTGAACTTCCGTATCCAATGCCCCCAATTTTGGTCATGTAAGAGGCATAGAGGGTGATATTTTTCATGTTTTGTCCGACATTCGGTATCTCTTCTTCTTGCTTATGAAGGTAGATCATCCATCACCGATATCATCTTCGAACTCTTAATCAAACTCCTAAACATCCAATTCATTTATCATAATTTCGTGAAAGGCTAGACGATTGGGAGCACGTTGTTCAATCATCCCTTGATAAACGTAATTGTTGGTGACTTCTCCATCTATCTAAAACTCCACCGGGATGGCTCCTTCTAAAAGTTAAGGTCCAAACTCCTCAACCAAGGACTTTTTAGCATTGTATATAAGAGGAAATGCATGCTCCTTCTTTGCAATGAAATGGATCAAATGATCCAAATGAAGTCATCGAGCAGGAAACTGTTAAATCTTCTCCGATTTCAAGTTTGATCTTATTTTCTTTGTCTAAGCAGAAAATAAGATCTTTCAGGATGAAACACTTCTCCACTTGGCGATTGAATACTCTATGAAATTTACAATATTTAGGATGATCAATCTTACCGGCTTCTTTCGATCTCTTCTTTGCTTGAGGCTCGATTATCTTATGTTCAAAGGGTTGATCCAGAATTTCGGAAACTTCAAAATTTGAGAATGGATACTTCTTCTCTTCAAGTTCTTTTTGAGTCAAGTGACTATTCTTTGGATTTGTCCTTTGTTAAGTTTAAACTCGGGCTTCGATTACGCTTTGCTAATTTGTTCTTTGTAGTTAAGCACGAGGTTCGTCCAATGTTCGATGTACTCTACAATGGGCTCTTCCTTGCTCTATAGAATGGATTTTGTAACATCAACCTATGAAAACGGCTCTACCATTGAAAATGGAACCAAAATGAGAGCTTTTCGCTGAACTATTGATCTTTTATGCCGAAACGAGAGTTTGGCTTATTGTAAGCAATTTTCATTTGCCTTTGTTGGAAAACTTTCTCATTGTGGGACCAGTTGAGTTTTCCCAATTTTTGTTTGAGCTCTGGTCACATGGAAGAGTTCAGCAAGTGTCTATTCAAAATGATTCATTGTTTTCTTTACCATTTCACTTGTCGTTGTTGATGAAGTGGTTGAAATTTGAAGATTTTGAGATTAAAAGATGAGACAATAATTTCCCATCGGGCATACTAAGAAATTTGTATGACAAATTGGTGTATTAAAATATAGAAATTGTTGCAAAATGTATTTTTGAGAAATATAAGTGGATTAACTGGAAAATTGTAATATCCTCTAATTAATGATTTGAATGTTTGAAGACCAAGGGTCAAACGGCTGGAATCCCGGACTTCAACATTTGTTGAAAATTTGATTTGTTGAGAACTTGGATCGTTCGGTACGTGGGTTTGCACTTCAGGACTTGAACTTGAATTAGATTTGATTTAAAGAAGACTTTGATCTTCTTGAACTTGTTTGATTTGAAAAGATTTTTATCCTCTTAGTATTCGCCGGACTTAGGCTTACAATGATTTCTTCTTTTCCTCCAACTTTGGAATTTCTTCAACACTTCGTGATTTTTTTCTGCACTTTCACTTATGAAATTTTATGGACATTTGATCATATTTATAGGGAAATTCATAACCAATTTGGTAAGCACCCACGTATCATTAATTAAAAGGAATAATTGAGTAATTATGAATTTTGAAAAGGTGGGATCGATCTTTAAATTATATGGGCCTCGGTAAACTTTAATTTAGTAAATTTAATTGGGCTAATTATTTAGATCGACACAATCCATTATTTTATTTAATTTTTTTAGTGTTTACAGAACTAATCCTCTTGATCGAGAGAAATATACTATTGATGATGCAGGATTGAAAATTCATTTCAAACAAATGAATATTCAAGATCAAAATAAGGAAGATCCTAAAGATGAACATGAGGAAGAAACAAATTTCAACAAAGTGAAATAGAAACTTCTGAAGTACAATATGACCCTACTCTACCTAAAGAATGGAGGTTTATCCTTTCTCACCCAAAAGAACTTATTATTGATGATCCGTCCAAATGTGTTACTACTAGAGCTTTTGCTATAAACCATTTTAATATTTATGCTTATTATTTCACAAATTGAACTAAAGAACTTCAAAAAAAATCTATTTTGATAAATTTTGGATTCTAACTATACAAGAGAACTAAATCAATTCGAAAGAAATCATGTTTAATATTTAGTCGCTCGACCAAATTATCAAACCGTCATTGGTACAAAATGATTTTTTAGTAATAAACAAGATTAAAATGAGATAATTGTATGTAACTAGGCTAGATTAGTGTCACAATGTTACAATAAAGAAAAAAAACTATCAATTTTGAGGGAACTTTTGCACTGGTTGCTAAATTAGAATCTATTCGCATGCTTCTTGCATTTACTTACCATAAAAGATTCACTCTTTATCAAATGAATGTTAAAAGAGTATTTTTAAATGATATCGTACAAAAAGAAGTCTTTGTAGAGAAACCTCCCAATTTTAAAGATCACGAGTATCCGGATTATATTTTTAAACTTAGAAAAAACTCATTACGATTTAAAGCAAGCTCCTAGAGTTTGGTATGAAAGATTGAGTAAGTTTCTACTATCAAACTTTTCAATAGGTAAAGCGGATACTACCCTTTTTATCAAAACTAAAAAGAATGAGATGATTATTGTTCAAATTTATGTTGATGATATTATATTTGGTGTAACTAATATTTCTCCTTGTGAAGAATTTTTAAAATGTATGAGCAAAGAGTTTGAAATAAATATGATGGGAGAACTCAAATTCTTTCGTGGACCTCTCATCAAGCAAAGTATTGATAGAATATTCATTTGTCAAAACAAGTACATATTGAATATGCTCAAAAGATTCAAAATGGAAAAATTGAAGCCATGAACACTCCGACGAGCCCATCCATAAAATTGGACAAAGATTAACAAGGTACTTCCGTTGATATAACTAATATCGATGTATGCTCGGATCCCTTCTTTATTTAACTACAAGTAGATCGGATAGTATGTTTAGTGTGTGCTTATGTACTAGATTTTAATCTAAGCCTAAATAATCACACCTTAGTGTCGTAAAATAAATCTTTCGATATCTTAGTGGCACTAGAACATTAGGTCTATGGTATTCATAGGGCACTCACATTGACTTACTTAGCTATTTGGATATCGATTGGACCGGTTGCACAATTGATCATAAGAGCACTAGCGAAATGTGTCATTTTCTAGGCTTTGCACTTGTGTCCTAGTTTAGTAAAAAAACAAATTTGTGTTGCATTGTTTACCGCCAAAGCCAAATACATCTCAGCCGCTAGTTTTTGTACACAAATTCTATGGATGAAACAAATCCTTAGTAATTATCACTTGTTATTTGACCATATATATATTATGTGTGATCACGAGTTCTATAAACTTATCAAAAAATCTCATCTTACACTTTTGAATGAAGAATATTGAGATTAGATACCACTTTCAATGAGATCATGCACAAAAGGGGAATATTTTATTAGAATTCATAAACACGGAAAATCAATTGGCCAATACTTTTACTAAACCTCTAGCTCTTGATAGACTTCACAAATTCGACGAGGTTTGGGAATTGTAGACGAATTTGATGTGGTTGTGTTCAATTACTGATGAAATTGTTGATTTTATGATTAATGCTTGTTAATACCATAAAAAATGGGTCATGCAAACTTCTAGATTATGAAGGGGACATCCAAATAAGTGTCAGACATGATGGTGGACGTCCTAATACTTGCGTCTGAATTGGCAGAAAAATTCCAGCGAATGGATGTAGCGGACATCCAAAAGGTC
>CAIGRQ010035410.1:0-13685 GCA_903798375.1 Fraxinus sp. D2006-0159 | reverse complement strand
AAATACAAGAATACAAGTAGAAGTTTGAATTAGTGTCAAAGTAAATAGAATTCAACTAAATTCAATCCCCGGCAACGGCGCCACCAACCAAAGTAAAGTCGAGCTAAAGACTATAAACTAGCGCTGGTTGGGAGGTAACCCAATATTTCTTTCCTTTTATTTATTTCGATTTATGCATTAGATTATGAATTTTTCATTTTTTGAAATTTTCTAGTCATATTAGGTTATTCATCATCCCTAGAGGTCTATAAGAGTCTATTCATGGTCCAAACAGATTTTAAATGTGTTGTGCATGAGTTTGGGGGTGTTGGAATGGTACTTCATTGATTTGGTATGAATGTCAGGCATTTCTAGACAAAATGCTAAATTTTAGGCTTTTCGGGATCAACAAGTGTTTTTCAGTTTAAATTATTTTTGGAACCAAATTAATGGCATCCACGCATCCCCATGTGGTTTAAAATGTGTTTTGACAAGTTTTGGGGACGTTGGAAAACCTGGTTGCATTGTGGATTGAAAGTCGAATTTTTAGTGAAAATTAACCAAAAAACGAGCTTTCAAATAGTCAAGTATGTTTTTAAAATTTCCACGTTGCACTTACTCATTTCGTTCATGTGATCTTGTTCAAAACGAAAATCGAGGCCTCGGATGTCTCGAATGGTCGAACATGGTACATTTGTGTAACATGCAGTAAGACTCTTCCCTGGTAGTATATGCGACTGCATAAACTAACCTGAGATACGATCGCAAGACAAGTTTCAGGGCCAAAATTGGCCTGATAATTTGCTCTATGCATCCACATGGTATTACTCTATGCGGTCGCATAGAGTTAATTTGACCTCTTTTTGTTGTAAACCCACACACACCACTCACACACCACATTACAAACCACGCGCACCACCACTCCCACACTACATTGCACTCCACGCACACGACCCTACACTAAAACTACCCACACCACATCACTCCCACTTGCATTTTCTCCCTTCTTTTTCATCAAACTATCAAAGTATGCCATCCACCCCTCTTTGCCATCATTTTTTTTCACTTGTTTTTTTGGTACTTTGAGAACAAAATTGAATGTTTGATTGAGGTGTGGGGCATTAGGTAGATGATGGAGTTTGTGATGGTTGAGTTGTATTGGAAAAAACTATGGTTTGATTAATAACCACGGTCTTGCAATTTCCATGGAAAATAAAGCGCTTGCAACGTGTTCGATGAAATGCATATGTGAAAATTTGTGTGGAATTAGGGTTCGTTTCAAATTTGACAATGTTTGTAAGTATTTTTGATTGATTTTCACGCTAATATTCCTTAACACATGTATTTGGAAATACCGAACCAACAGTTGGCCACACATAGCCATCACATGGCCAGGTACATGTCACTTCACGTTCCTCACTTTGTCCTTCCATCTCCTAATCCAAATGACGTCTGTTTGACCTCAAATTTGAATATGTGTGAGACTAATATACTTTTTTCCATATGCCCGGAGATTACTTGGGAAAATTCTGATCTTACTCGACGGTGTTTGGAGGCAAACTTGCTTGGTCGAACATGGTTTTACATGAAAATCTTTCATTGTTTGCATTGATATTGGGTTTGTGAACTACATTTTGAAAATTTTGATATAGTACCCAACCTTCATTATATATTTTATCGAGCATGGCATCGTTACATCGTTTTCTACTTTGTTTGGTCAATTACGTGGTATCATTGATTACGCAAGTAGCATTATTGCTTTGACATATATTAGTGATTTGGTTCTCATCTTCCTATATTCTCTTCAAGCACTATATCATTAATTTAATCATCACGTATGACTTACATGTTTCAATTTTATCTATGTTGCAGAATGCCTCCTATATGACTAATAATTCTCTCATTGAACATTTAGGAACACATAACTTATTTTCCCGAAATAAATACACATCATGTCTAAAAAATTTATCCATAGCACCATTATCACATGATTCGTATATATTAGAANCACCATTATCACATGATTCGTATATATTAGAAAAATCTAGATCATTAGCATACACGTCCTTAACATATCCTTGACAAAGCATTCGCTTCCACATTTTCTTTACCTTATTTTTACCGAATAATATAAGAAAATATCTCGATGAACTCCATCTGCCTTGCATGTCTCTTGTTTAACTTACATTAACCCCTTAAATGCTTGAAGGAGTCATGGTCGGTGTGAATCACGAACTCATTTGGCCATAGGTAATGTTGCCATGCTTACAAAGCTCGAATGAGTGCATACATCTCCTTGTCATATGTAGGATAGTTGAAAGCTGCTTTACTTAGCTTTTCATTGAAGGTAATGCTGCCATGTTTCTTGAATTAGGTACGAGCATAAATGACCATTTTACCCCTCTAATTATACTCGCTAACTTAAATACCATTTTCTTCAACGATCATTTGAACACATCACAGATGTTGAAGTTTAGCCGTTGTTAAATATTGAGCTCAGATTTTAACTATTCAACAGAAAATACTCAAAAAGTTATTCTACCAGTTTTCCAAGGCGACGGTTCGTGACACAAATTAAAGTTTTCTACTTTGCTCATTCTCAAGTTCCCAACTCATCGAGATATTTGATCAATCAAATAAATCTCACCTATTGGTGAATCAAAGAACCATTAAAAATCACGAAAGATATACATAACTTTGTCAAGGGATTTAGATAAAATACACAGCGATCAAGTGAAATTTAATTCTACGCACGATCATTCTATATGATTAAATTTGACACGTGGTCAGATCAATACATTCCAAGGGTAGTAATGTCACATTTAACTATTTCTATGATAAAGACAAATCACAAATTAGAATAGTGAATCGATCAACACTACAACCTTCTAGTACAAGGTGCCAACCTTAAGACATTGACTGTGAACAAATTATTTGTGATAAAAACATAAGTTGTATCACACTATACTTTTAACGTAAGTACCCACTTATATTATCACAAGTGATCATAGGCACTTTAATTCGTATGCTTAATAATAAATAAATAAAATCATAATTATTATAAATTATTATTGTTTCATAGCAAAATATACCATATGGACACTCGACCTAACACTTGAAGATTTCATTATGGAACTCGCTGATTACAATATTGGAATGCATTCACAATATAACGAGAATTTGTCCAAAACACATAATGGTTGTGGATCTACATAAATGCATATTACACTATTTGGGAATTGCTTCTTCTACCCAAAGTTGTTACCAACCATGAAACATAGACATATTTTTACATTTATCACGAGAGTTTGGCCACAACATTTTCCAAATAGAAAGTTAATTCACATGTTGAACTGTATAAATTTGCTCGAACTTTAGAAGAATTAAAACAACCAAGAATCAAATGATGTACTCTTGTCGTGAGATGAATCAAGATATTATCCATGCAAACTCTTTTGCCCAACGTTGCAAACTGTGAAATTTTTTACTTCTTCTCGTCGATCATCAACTCACAAGTCGTGTTCTCGTCGTCCGTAATGATTGTTTTTGGAACTCCTTTGATTTTGAATTTAATATGACTTCAGGAATTATAAATAATTAGTTGTTGTGGGCTTTTGTGGTTCTCCTAACTTGTTGGGCTAGTGCTTTGACCCATATTGTGCTACTTTGAATTATTTAAAACCATTGGATATGTTGCATGGCTACAATCCTTTCTTGATTAAGATATTTTTTCTTGACTTGACTTTTGGTACAAATTCACGTGGGTCTCTTTCTTTTTTGAATAAGACACTTTTTCTCTTGCCCTTTTGCTCTCAGTTCGGTGGTTCTGCTAGAGTTTCTTCTCTCCTTTCTTGGGTGGTTTCTGGGGGTTTATTCTAGTGATTTAGAAGGTTTATCTTGGGTACGATAAGGCCTGAAATAGTGGCCAATTCAATGCTGGTTTCCTTATTAAATCTGTGACTAGAACTCTGTTAAACTTGGGAGATCGTTTTTTCGATCGATGACCAGAAACCAAACCCATAGCTTCTCTGATGACACCTCTCTCTGGATGGTGATTTGCGCGTCATGGTTGGGCTGTTCCTGAGCCTACTTGTCAACCATAAAAGGGAAGAAGTTTTCTGTTTTTCTTTCAGTAAACTGTAGTTCCATGATGTCTCTGGTTTTCGATTTCTTTATGCCTATATAGTGAACATTGTATATGTTACTTCTGCTGTGACATTGTTGTTTTAACTCTGCAAATTCCTAACAGTTGCTTATTAAGGGTTGATGTTGTGCTTCAGTTACACAATTTTGAGGATTTATGAGAAGTTTGTAGTTTGGAGCTAGGAGCACTTAAATAGGGTGTTTGAGGACGAAAAATTAAGATATTTTAAATGGGGGACAAAGTTGCTTTGAGTTAAATGCTAGGGGATCCTAGCGACAAATTTCTCTTGAATTAATTGGAAAATTAGTGTAATCACTTTTCAAAAATATAATTAAGCCCATATTTGGTACACATTAAAAATTTTCATTCTTGTTTTTCTACTCATTTTGAACCATACATTCTTCAATAAAATAATACATTACATCATATCAATAACTTTTCCTTCTTTTTTAACCACACATTATTTATCAATCTACTATTCCAGAATATATTATTCCAAAAGAATGTGGCTCAAACATACCCTAATCATCCATTATAAAATTGTGACTGATGATGTTAATGAGCGTTGCTTGCTGGTAAGTGGTCATGTGACATTAATTGATTGTCATATCAAACGTTCAATTTAAGATAACAAATCAATTATCGCCCACCAATAAGCACGGCTTATTAATCCAAAATTTAAGAAGGATTTGTTATTTTAATACTTCCTAAAATATGTATATTTCAAATTACCATCTCAACTCATGCAACAAATTCAAATCCACAACTCAAATTCAAAATAATCTCCAAATAATTTCAAAACAGGCAATCACATCCATGATCCATGCCTATACATAAATTCTACATCCCTTAATGAAATAGTGACATTCATAATACGAATACTTAAATAATATTGGAAAAACAAATGTTAGAAAACAAAATTATTAAAGAATATATTTCAATCATACAAATGCATTAAAACAAATTAAAATCAAATGGATAAAAATTGTCAAAATTGACAGCAAAAGATGATCATTGCAAAGTAAATAGGAAAAAAAAAATAGAATAAACAAATGAAAAGGGAAACTTACGAGTGAGGGGAACGAAAAGAAGTTCACTAAGGGAAGAAATAATTTCTTTTGATCGAAATGCGATTATAGGGATAAGCAGAGTTCGATTTGAGCGATTTGTGACAAATGACATTTTGTCAAAATCAAATCAAACCAATTCAAATCACATTTTTTTCCTTTGATTTGGGTCGATTTGAAACCACGTTTTAAAAAATAAAAAAATAATACAAATCGAATAAGTTAAATCATAAATATTAATCTGAAATTTCACATTAAAACATAAATATTATCATAAAAAGTATTACAAACCAAAGATCTACAATTCTAATCATTATAATGCAATAATTTGAAAAAATATATATTTTAATTTCTTAGTCAATACTAATTGGTGCAAACATCTGCAATTACTACACATAATTCATTTTCTCCATAAAAATAAAAATATAGTACATTTATTTATTGATTATAGTTAAATAATATAAAATAACCAATGAAGCAAAATGAATAAAAAAATCAAATACGATAATACCCTCTATAACATTTTTGTGAATAATCCAGTGCTTCTACCCCATTCCAATGCTTCTACCTCATCCAATATTGACGAATTACTATAAATTCCTTATTACTATGCAACCAATTTTTAGGGCAAATCACCGCATCAACTATATTTGCACTCTTAAGAACATCTAAAAGTATCAAGAATTCGACCACTACTAGTATATAATGTAAGCTCATCAACAATTGTTGATATTTAATAGCTAGCATTTTTTTAGCAATTTGAGGGACAATCAATATGTCAAAATGCTTATTGATCAAATCATCAAAACGACCATTTAAGTAATCTGCTAAATCATTCTAGCAAATAATGGTAAAAATTTAAAACTAAATAAAAATGTAAATAATTAATTGAGTGACCCATGACCAGGAAATTGAGACGCAAATAAATAAAAAGTTGTCTATTAAAAAATTTAAGGAAGTTCGACACAAATTAAAACAAAACAACACAACTACCAATGAAATATAACAAACAATTAATAAAAAATAAGAAAATCTGGAAAAATTGACTTAAAAATTTAGCTAAAATTCGAGAAAATTATTAGTAAAAAGAAAATAAATGTGTAAGTCTAAATTAAAATATATATTTAATTATTTACTCAATTGTAATGGACGGTCAATGAATATAGTTCAGCAGCAGTAGTTCAACATTTAAACCAATTTGATGGTTTTGCATTCACAGTTGTGATGATTGATGGGGTATTTAGGTATTATTTAATTAATTAGTTGGGATGAATAATTATTTATTTATGTATTGAATTTAATTGAGTTATGTCTAATATTGTTATTTATTTTTTAACTGTGACGTGTTTAGTTTTAATTGGGTTGGATAAAATTTAATTTTTTTTTTCTTTAAACGATTTGATGGTTTGAAGCGGTTTTTGCAAAAATTGAAACCTAAACTAAACTACTTTAAAGCGATTTGGTTCGGTTCAAAGCTATAACGTTGACGGATCCACGTGAACACAAATCAACGATTTCTAAAACGTGGTTTCTGAAATTTACGTAGTTCGACCTTAACAATACCTAGAGAGTAGTAAATAGGTATATTATGCGGAATTAAAAACTACTAATTAATTAGAAATATGTCATTAATTAATTATCTCTAGATGATTAATCATACAAGTCAATTTAACCTATGTTTAAATACCGCAATTAATATAATCAATAAAGAAAGCAGTAAAAACACACGGTATGATCATGGAGAAATCCAACTAGGAAAAATTTCGGACACTTTGCTAATCAATCCACTATAAACGATTCAGACACTTATAGTCTACCAAAATAGACGACGACACGTACTATTTAATCTCCGGACTGAAATTTTTACAGCTCTCCTGGAATTTGCTACCCTGCAGCACTTATAGCCTTGCAAAATCGTTTATCCCCTGTGGATCACAAAAAATACTCAGTTCTTCACCGACTGGAACTCCAGTCAACTTTCCTCGATTTTCAATAACTCTGATAGATGTAGAGGAAAGAACGATTTGGTATTTGAATTATGAAAGTGATATTTTTCTCACCAAAACAATCTCACATGACGAAGGCTGAAAGAAGGAATATGTAAGAATTATCTCTAATGAAGTTCTCTCAATGATCAACCTTGTCAAGTCACGTTCAGATATGTTTTGGTATTTATAGGTAGGTTAGGAAAGTAATGAGCAGGAGAAAAAAGCCTTTAAATCTCGAAATAATTTTTTTTCGGACAACACTATCGCTCGAGCGAAGGCTCGCGACAGTCAAGCAGCAGGTTGTAGCTCAAGCGAATGTAAGGCGACGGTTGAGCGATGGAAGTTCTATTTTTGACACTCGAGTCAATCCATGGTGACAATCTAGTGAAAATCTTCGCCGTATTTTTCTTCTTTTACCATACTGAAACCCTAGACCTAAAAACCTTATTTTCATATAATTGCACACTACTCCTTGAGTTTTTACAATATTTACAATTAAGTCCCTTTTGTTTACAGAATTACCAATTACATAATTAAAAACCTAATAGTTTCGATTCGATTTTAAGGCTTGGTGGTTTCGTTGTTCATCCCTAAGCTACAGTGAAAGTGGAAGTAATGAAAAATTTTATGAGATGCCGAGATCTTGAAGATTAGATTTACTTCTCCAACTTCCTCCTCGTGATGTTAAAGGTGATTGCATTCGTGATACAAAATACAGTTGCAAATGACTAAAAATTTGAAAAGACGACAAATAGCCGATAATTAATAAAAGGATTTTGAGATATACGTTGACGACCACATAAAAAAAAAAAATAGTAGTATTTTGCATGCCAATTTAAAATGAGATGATGTAGCATCAAGTAGTTGACGATAATAAATCTAACTCATCTTGAAAATTTTGAATGAAGGTTCGTGAATAAGCTATCATTTAATACTTTCATAGAGGAGAAAATAGCAGTGAATAGCCCAACCTTCCACATGAAGAGCATTTGTCCCTAGTCTATCAATCCTACATTTTAGTTTTTTCATTTGTAGACAAAGTCCTTTCGGACGAAAACCATCTAATAAAATGTCAAATTGGAACATGAAGAACACATGTACTTTGAAATGGTTCATTGCCAAAAACAAAGCAATTTTGCAACATTGCCGACAACTTTGACAGGATCTCATGTGACATTCTCTCATTTGCTTGTTTGAAAAAATACAACTTTTGAACCAATGAAAATCTGCCAACACTACTTCTGTCAAAAGGTTGGGCACCAAATTTTGGCAAAAAAGCTTAATTCAAAACAAAGTGCCCACATCTTGGGATCTAATGAGCCTGTAGGTTTACTAGCACCATCGATCATAAGCAAAAACAAATCGTGCAGTGCCTATTTTAGGCTAAATAACTCATCTTGAAAATTTTGAATGAAGGTTCGTGAATAAGCTATCTTTAATACTTTCATAGAGGAGAAAATAGCAGTGAATAGCCCAACCTTCCACATGAAGAGCATTTGTCCCTAGTCTATCAATCCTACATTTTAGTTTTTTCATTTGTAGACAAAGTCCTTTAAGACGAAAACCATCTAACAAAATGTCAAATTGGAACATGAAGAAAACGTGTACTTTGAAATGGTTCATTGCCAAAACAAAGCAATTTTGCAACATTGCTGACAACTTTAACAGGATCTCATGTGACATTCTCTCATTTGCTTGTTTGCAAAAATACAACTTTTACACCAATGAAAATCTGCCAACGCTACTTCTGTCAAAAGGTTAGGCACCAAATTTAGGCAAAAAAGCTTAATTCAAAACAAAGTGCCCACATCTTGTGATCTAATGAGCCTGTAGGTTTACTAGCACCATCGATCATAAGCCAAAAAAACCGTGCAGTGCCTATTTTAGGCTAAATTTAGGAGGCCATCGATATCGAGCCATTTCATATTGACAACTCGCCTGTGTTGGCAATGAACCCTTTCAACATACATGTGCTCTTCACATTCCATTTTGACATTTTATTAGATGGTTTTCATTCGAAAGGACTTCGGATGCCAATTATAAAACTCAAATATTGGGTTGATAGATTGGGGACTAAATGATTCTCATGCGAAAGATTGGGGACATTTAATGCTATTTTCCCCTCTATAAAATATTAAATGATGGTTTATTTAGTAACGTTAAACCAATATTGCCAATAGGAGTTAGATTTATTATTGAAAATGGTTGTCAGGATATACCTTAAAATGGTAAAATTCTTTTATTAATTGTCGCCTTTATTTTATTTTATTTTTATTTTTTTTCTGTAACTTTTAGTCATGTACAATTGACTTTGTATCAAAGAATAACTAATTTTAAAATTTGAAGGAGGGATTTTAAAAAACTAAATTTAAATCCGATCTTCTAAATCTCAGCTTTTCACCGAACTTTTATTGCAACCACTTTCATTATTACTCGCATTTCTATCAAAGCAACAATTTCTTCTTTCAACAAACTTCTTTTCAATCCTCTCATTCGTAAGTTCTCATTTTCATTTCTCGATTCTTTTATTCTATTCATGGTCATATTTATTTATTTTTTGTTGCAAAGTATATATTTGGCGATCCCCTTTTTATCCATTTGATTTTAGTTTGTTTTTAATTCATTTGTATTGACTTGATATACATTCTTTAATGATTTTTTTTTTCTACCATTAGATTTTCCACTAGTGCATGAGATTTATGTTCTGAATTCCAATATTTCATTATGTAATGTTGAATTTCTTGTATGGGAAAGAATCTGATTGCTTGGTTGAAAATATTTGCAGATGATTATGAATTTTAGCTGTCGATTTCAATTTGTCGTATAAGTTTATGGTAGTTTGAATTTTATGTAATTTAAGAAGTATTAACATAATGTAGAGCGAAAAAGAAAATATATAATTTCTTTTCTTCTTTAAGACAGTGAATGAGACCACATTAAGATTTACAAATAAAATGAGATTTTATAATACCAAAGTCCATGGGTAAATAATATTTAAGGGCTGGTTTGTTAAAGCTTATTCGGAAATCATTATTCCTCAAACTCATTTTCAACATAAACTCATCATTTTCCTTCTGGATTATGTTATTCAGTTGACTTGGCGTGCACTTTCTAATATGATTTAATTCGCTATAAGGCCCTTGAGTTGCGTTTGTCACACTAGATTAGATCGAATAAGTAATTTACGGTGAAAATTTAAAATATAGTGTTAGCCAGACGATATTATGTTGAACTAGGACAGGTAATATTATTTTATTTCTCGTTTGAAGGGACATTATTCATTATAATAATAATAATAATCTAGCTTAATTCCACCTCCACTCATCGTCATTTTATACCGATCAATAGTGTAAATGGCTTCTTTTTTGAACGAAAAAGAAAGAAAGAAAGATTATTACCTACATCAATCAATCGTAATATCATTTATCTAGTACTATACTTTATATTTTTACAGTAAATTTTTATTAAGATTTAGAGCATATTTGACAAACAAGTAACTTATTTATGATTTGGAAGATCAACAAATTTGTGTGGATCAGAATTTACGTATTTGGGAGCCCCACAGCTTCTAAAGCAAATAAATTAGAAATTACTTATTCAATATATAGCTCCTATTTGAGTAAAATTAAAATTTTCATTCTTATTCTTCTGTTCATTTTTAATCACACATTCTTCAATAAAATAATATTTTTCATCACATCAATAATTTTTTTTTCAACCACACATTCTCCATCAAACTACTATTTTAGAATACATTCTTTCAAAATAACGTGATTTAAACACGACCATATCTTTAAGCTTGATTCACACAATTTGTAAATATCCCTCTTATAAAAGCTTTTTATTTTTTATTTATTTCTTTGTTGTCAAACATACCCTTTATTGATGCATCAAAAGAATCCTTAAAAGTATATTTCTGGTTCAAAATACAAAGGGGGGAAGAACAGGACAGGAGAGTGGATAGGAGAAACAAAGAAATATATATATATATAGAATACATAGTGAATTGTGTGGGTTGAAGCGTGACTGTCAAATCTCTCTCTCTCTCTCTCACAAGATTCGATTCAGTGACTCAGTCGCCGATCTTTCCAACTGTTTCAATATCTATCCTCTCTCTAACACACACACCATAATGTTCCCAGCTTCCTAAGGTACGTCAAACAAAATACACTGTCTGTATATACATACAAACACATGAAGAGAGTAGTTATTCTTGTTTTTTACTGTAAATTTTTTTATCAGCTCCCAAGTTTTTAGGTTCTTGAATCTGTCAACAACTCCAGTATTGATTCTTTGAACTTCACATTACTTATGTTTTGTGTACCGGATTTTGTATGGAGTGACAGTTGAATTTCCCTTTCCAAGTTTTAGATCTCTAATTTGTGGGTTTAGTTTAGTTTAGTTTTGTTCTTTTCTTTTTATTTTCCACTTTGGGCCTTCACTGCAATTGCAATCTTTCTGTGTACGGTGCCAGCTCTGAATTCCCAGCTCACTTTCTGCTGTTTCAGCATTTGATGCAGAAACCCGTGTATTGCCACAAATGGTTAAAACAAATTTTGCTTCCTCAATTCTGAGTAAATTGTTCCAATAATTCCAGTTGAAATTTTTTTCTTTTTTTCCTTTTTGAGTGATATTACCCTTATAAGAGTTATAATGCTGATGTCTGCACTGCATCATTGACTGGTTTTGGTTTTCAGGTCTTGAGATTCTTCTTTTGAAATTCTGGGTTTTTCTGAGTACATCGTAAAAAGGTAACTTTTTTTTTTTCCTTCTTAATATGGAATTTGGATCTGCTTTTTTAGAGTTCATCAATACCCCCATAATAATTGAGACTATAATAATAATGTAATCAAATTTTTAAATGGAAAGTAGTACAATTTTTTCACTTGATCCCCTTGTGTGAAAAGAAGTTCCCACTGTGAGAAGGTCATGATATCAAGTTCAGAACTTGTCTCTTATGCACAATTTGTCTTTAAACAATTGATAAACCTTATCATGTTTTGTCTGCACTTTTGCTAATACATTAGCAAGTACAAAGGGGAAGATATAATGATGGATATTCCTTAAAAGCCAATATGATATTGAATCCCATACGTAAGATTGTCTCTTCTTTGTTATGTTCCTTCGTCTTATAATCATCATCTGGTTCTTTTATATCTTTTATTTGTTTCGAGTGCCAGTTTCGTAAGTGGACATAACTCTCGTATTGAGAGTGAATTAACGCTAAATCTTCAGACTTTATTTGCAGCACGGGTTTCGATTCGATTGCTTGAAATGGAGGGTGATACAAAGTTGGATGGGAAGGTAGTGCAGACATTTCAGAAGAATTTTGTTCAAGTCCAGGATATACTGGATCAGAATAGGCTGCTAATCAATCAGATTAATCAGAATCATGAGTCAAAGATTCCTGACAATTTAAATAGAAATGTGGGACTGATTAGAGAACTCAACAACAATATCAGAAGAGTGGTTGATTTATATGCTCATCTGTCAACTTCTTTCACAAAATCTGTGGATGGTGCATCTGAGGGAGATTCAAATGGTCACAAAAGGGGCAGGCCTGCTTAGATTCGTAACAAGAAATACAGTCCATTTTTCTGATCTTAATTCTTTTGCTTGATGTCTTATTATTGTCTTCAAATCGCTTGTCAAAAAATAATATTAGCTCCAAGTTACTAGAGCATGTTTCAGTTATTGAATTTCTTGCTTCGTTCGTGTTTTAGATGATTTAGCATGAAGTTCTAATTTTTTTTTTTATTTTCCTGTGCGGATTGCCAAAAGGCTAAATCTCTAATGTGAATCTTCACCAGTTTTCTTGATAATGATCCTTTCTTCTATTTTTAGTGGAAACTCCTATTCAATTTTCAGCTTAGCCCAGAAGAATCATTCTTCCTTTTGACTCTTTTCCCATGAAAAATTTAGATTTCTTTCTCTTTTGCTATGAGAAAATTTGGCAAAACATTTTGGTACAGTCCCCTAACAAGATTTTACTACTGTCCAATACTGGTGCCGTAACAATATTTTAATACTGTCAAATACTGTAAAGTACGTAGCGCAAGGAGAAAATTAACACACATGGTACATCTTTCTGCAAAGATGGCCTCAAATAATTGAGAAAAAAACATCTTTAGATGATATTTTCTGTTCCCCGTCAAGCTTCACCACAAGAACAGAATCTCAGATAAGAGATGATGCTATTTTGGCCAATTTTGTTTCATACTTGCTGATGTTTTCGTTTGTCCTATCCAATGCAGATCTCTTGGGTGCCATTGATAGGGAAAGAAAATATAAAGAATTCAAATTGAGGAATAATCAATAAATAAACAGTAACACCAACAAGAAAACAAGGGCCTAGTGGTTCACTTTAGGATGTAACTGAACTTATACAGTACATCCTTATCCTTTCTCTTAAGCTCTTTTTTGTTGCCTTTTCCACCTTTTAATATTTGAATTTTTTAATACAATTCTGATCTAAGTCTACTCATTACCTAGTATTTAACAAAAAAA
>CAIGRQ010035403.1:0-11497 GCA_903798375.1 Fraxinus sp. D2006-0159 | reverse complement strand
TTTGTATGGTTTTACTGGTGATAGCATCGTCCCTAGGGAAAGGATCGCATTGGCAGGGCTCACCATTTCATGAGATTTTTTATGAGATTCCATTCAGGGCTCACCATTTCATGACATTTTTTTATCGTGGATCATCGGTCTGCCAATCATGGGGTTTTGGGACGACCCCTCCTAAAAGAACTGGAGGTCATGATATCCATACATCATCTTTGCGTGAAATTTCCCACCAATGAAAGAATCGCCACGGTACGAGGTGATCAAATGGGTTCAAGAGAGTGCTACCTCAGCTCTTTGAGAAAGTTCGAACCCCTAAGCATAAACATGGTCATTATAGACACTGAGATGACCGACGCACCTAAAGAAAGCCTGACCCCTGAACAAGATAGAGAAGTGAACATGGTGGATGCCCCTGAAGAAGGGGTCATTAAGGTGGATCTAGATCCCCAAGTTATAGAATCGAATTTATAGACAATCCCAGTAGAGTAGCTAGAGCTTTTCCCTATAAGCCCGAACGACCCCACAAGGTCAATGCAAATAAGGAAGAAGTTCGAACCGGAAGCAAAAGCCATGCTTAAAAGCTTCCTACTCAACAACTTGGACGTTTTTACCTGGAATCATGAAGATATGGTTGGCATCGATCCCAGAATCAGTTTCCATCAGTTCAACGTAGATTTAAAATTCACTCATCACAGGAAAAAGATGAGAGCCCTGAACCCGAAGCGGTATGCGACATTGAAAGAAGAGGTACAAAAACTCATATCTAATGGGTTTATCAGGGAGCAGTATACCTCAAATGGATATCAAATTCGATGTTAGTGTAGAAGGCTAATGCCAAGTGGAGGGTATACATAAACTTCTCCAACCTTAATCAAGCATGTCCGAATGATAGTTTTCTGTTCCAAAGGATCGACCAACTGGTCGACTCCACTGCAAGTCACGAATTGTTAATTTTCACGGATGCATATTGGGGGTATAATCAGATCCCCATGCACTCAGCAGACGAGGAGCACGCCTCTTTCATTACTGGTCGAGGGTTATATTACTACAAAGGTTATGACCTTTGGTCTAATAAATGCTGGTGCGACTTACTAACGGTTGGTCAACAAGATGTTCTCTAACCTGTTAGGTAAAATAATGGAGGTCTTTGTTGATGACATGCTAAAGAGCCTCAAGTCGACATACCATGTTGGACATTTACAGGACACCTTTGATATTATAAAGAAATATTGTACAAAGCTAAACCCCTTGAAGTACGCTTTTGGCATTGCTTGCCAAAAATTCTTGGGCTACATGGTCAACCAGAGAGGTATTGAGGCGAACTCCAAAAAGATTAAGGCCCTCCTGAACATGAAGTCCCTCAGCAAGCTAAAGAAAGTGCAATTCTTAAGGGACGCCTTACAGTACTGAACTGATTCATCTTAAAGGCTACTAATAGATTCCTTCCTTTCTTCAAGGCCTTAAAAGGAGTAAAAAGATTTCAATTGACTGAGGAATGGGAAGAGGCGTTCCAAGGGCTGAAGAAGTACCTAGGACAAGCCCCCTTCTCTTAAAGCCTAAAGAAGGAGAGACTCAATTGTTATGTTCAGTTGTGAGTGCCGATGCAGAGAGCTCGGTACTTATGCAAGAGGAGGGTAACACGCAATTGCCTATCTACTATGTTAGCAAAGCCCTCCTACTAGCGGAAGCACGTTACACTAATATGGAAAAGCTCGCCTTGTCCCTTATGAATGCCTTAAGAAAGCTGAGGCCCTACTTTCAAGCCCACAACATACGAGTTTTGACGAGCCTCCCTCTCAAACAAGTGCTCCAAAAACCAGACACATCTGGGATACTGATGAAATAGGTTGTGGAGTTCAGTGAGTTTGACATCTCATATCAGCTCAGAACCTCGATAAAGGGACAGGCAGTGGCATATTTTGTTGTTGAGTTTACAGAGGCAACGAACATCAATGTTAAGATAGAGCCAAAAGACCCACCAACCTCGATATTATTTGTAGATGGGTCCGCCGGAGAAATTAGCTCAAGATCCAGAGTGTCGCTCAAGAGCCATGAGGGTTACAAACTTAATTGTGCAGTGAGGTTTGGTTTCAAGACCTCCAACAATGTCGCTGAATACAAGGCACTCCTTGTAGGCCTCATGCTAGATAGAGAAATGCAAGTGAGAAATTTCGTAATCTTAAGTGGCTCCCAACTTGTTGTAACCTAGGTCAATGACAGTTTCACAGCCAAGGACAAAGGTATGGCGATATACCCGAAGAAGGTTATAGAGCTTATCCATTGCTTTGGCAAGTTCAAACTAACCCAAGTCTTAAGGGCAAAAAATCTGTACGTGGATGCCCTATCAAAATTGGCAAGCAGCAAAGATTAAGAATTACTCAGGTTTATACCTGTTGAATATTTTCCCAGACCCTCCACGGCAAAGACGTAGAAGGTAATGTGGGTCGAAAAAACTTCCCATTAGATTTGACTTACGTAGCATATCTCAAGGATCATACCTTACCAGAGGACAAAAAAGAGGCCCGCAAGCTCAAACGTAAGGTCGCCCATTATGTACTTAGGGATGAGGTCCTGTACAAAAGAGGGTTGTTATCACCTCTCCTACGATGCACTGGAGGGGATACGGTGGATTATGTGCTAAGGAAAATCCACGAAAGGATATATGGAGATCAAACGGGAGGCCTAGCGTTGACCCACAAAGTTCTGAGGCACGGGTACTACCGGCCTACCTTAAAGAAGGATGCTATACATTTCGTGAAGAAATGTGCCAACGCTTCTCCTCCATTCAAAGGAAACCATCCTAAGAACTAATCTTGGTATTCAGTCTATGGCCCTTTGCAAGCTAGGGGGTCGATCTGATAGGGCCCATGCTAAAAGGAAAGGGATGAGAGAATTATGCAATCCTCGCCATCGACTACTTCACCTAGTAGGTCGAAGTTGAGCCCTTGGCAAAAATCACTGAGGCACATACTTCTAGGTTCCTATGAAAGAATATTATATGTCGGTTCAGGATTCTCCACTCAATAGTCACAGATAATGGGCATCAGTTCGACAATAAGAAGCTCTGAGACCTCTGTGACGAACCGGACATCAAGAAGCAATTCTCTTCTCCTCACCATCCTCAGGCAAATGGCCAAGTCGAGGCACTCAACAAGACTATAAAACACCTCCTGAAAAAGAAACTAGAGGAATAAAAAAGAGCATGGACAGATAAACTCCCTCATGTACTGTGGGCAATACGCACTACCAGCCGAACAGCAACATAGGAGACCCCTTTTTCCATGACTTATGGAATGGAAGCAATAAGCAAAATAGAGGTAGGTCTACCATCGCCTCGCTGATTATAATTTAACGAATCTCTAATATGAAAATATGGTGATGTGAGTTCGACCTCCTTGAAGAAAGGAGAGAGACTACACAAATCAAATTGGCCATCTGCTAAAAGGAAAATGATACAGTACTACAACACCAAAGTTAAGCACATATCATTCAGGAGAGGTGATTTGGTGCTTAGAAGGGTGTTTTTATCTTTAAAGGAGCCTGGAATAGGCACATTGGGTCTAAATTAGGAAGGCCCCTATAGCATTTCAGGCAAGGTGAGGCCAGGGACCTTTTTGATTGAAAATCTAGACGAGAAGGTACAACCCTACCCGTGGAATGTTGAGCACCTTCGAATGCATTATCAGTAAGGCCCTGTTCTATACGCGTACTCTTTATGATCAATAAACATTCTCTTCTATTTTCAACTGTTAAAATATGGCGAGCATGTGCCTCCATTAACTCAATAAGTATGACAACCTCATACATCTCCAGCAAGTAAAATATGACAAGCTCATAAGCTCCTTCAACTGATAAAATACGATGAGCCCATACAATGGATTGATCACTAAAATATGTCGAGCTCATAAATATAAAATATGACGAGCCCATAAAATTGAATTGTTGTTTAAGCTACAACAAGCACTTGAGGTTAGACGAGCCCATATGGCGAATGAATTATTTAAATAGGACGAGCTCGTGTGATATAATTGGCGAGCCCATGCGATGAGTTGATTGATAAAAACGACAATCAATTAAAAAAGCTGCTCGATTAATAGTGGTGACAAACTTATAACCAAGGTTATTAACTATGACGAACCAATTAATCGTTAACTGACAAACATTATGATTATTTACCTAGCAATAGTAAGCTCATTTGGGGCTAGGTGATCGACCGAATCATTTCAGTAAGGCGAACCTATAAGTTATCATTATTCGCAAGTTCAGTCAGTTTACAAGTATGATGAGTTTATAAGTTAACTGTGGCGAGCCTATGTTGGATGGTTCATTAAAATAACGAGTCCATTAATTATCATCCTAAAAAGATTGGTTATGGAGATTATATAAACGCTTTACGAGTTATCAGACAAGACTGTTAGCAATCATCTGTAGCCATAGCGAACCCGTTAATGATTGGTTAGTTTGTGGTAAATTATTTAGAAACCAGTTGCAACAAACACATAAAGTTGATCTGAATATATTACGAAAATGGAGAAATGAATCATTACATAGTTGCAAGTAAACATCTAGCCTATGAAGCAGCTTCTTGCTGAGGCTCCTTAGGAATGTCTACCACCTCAACTAGATCCTCAGCTTCAGTAGCTGGGGTTGACGGCTCGGCAGGCATGAATTCTTCTTTCAGCGAAGCTAAGTCCAATTGGGGGTGATGCTCTACTAGCATCGAGAACACTTCAGTGTAAGCGACCCCTCTCTAGTATATGCCTAAGCCGTCATACTTAGTCGTCGTGTTAAAGTGGGCAATGTATTCATCCACCGCTACTGTCCCTACCCTATTTAATTGTTGCTTCAGTCAGCAACCTCGATAGCTAGTCCCTCAACTTTAGACTTTAGCTCCCCTCTATCCTTGTTGGCCACTTACAAGGCCGACGAAGTGATCTTTTGTAAATTGTCTGAGTTCTCCACCTTCTTCATCAGAGCATTAACCTCAGCCTTGCAGAGGTGGACTTCATTATTCAATTCTTCACTTTCCTTAGAAAGTGCCTTTATCTTCAACTCGGCTTCGGCATGCTTCAACTTAAAGGCTTCAGCAATTTTATTCGTAGAAGAGGCCTCAGCATTGGCCATGATCAAGGCGAACTCCTTCTGGGCTCGGTGGAGGTAGTCCTGGACAAGCCCTTGCATGTGCCTCGCTTCCATTTGGGCATTTATAAAGAAGTTCTAGAAGCGAGCCTGTATGGCAGACTAGACCTCTATCAGGTCGACTGCGTTACAAGTCTCAGCGTAAGAAAAGAACTTGCAGGTCCAGTATTTGTGGCTAAGCCATATGACTCCCTGGACCTCTGCAGGGAGCATCTCCATCACTGTGGATGAGATTTCATCTCACCTTCCACCCAGGAAGTTCTGGGCTTTCCCCTCTAAAGGATCGCCACTCAAGACCTTTCCCATCTTCCTTTTAACGAGGCTCTCATCCTCTTCAGAAGCCTCCTCCGTATGAACAACTTTAGCAATGAAATAGGTTAGGCAAGAATGGGGTACTTCAATGAATCACCAAAGTTATCGGGCATTTGGGTGGGGAGAGGGTCCAACATTCTTTGAGAAGACGAGTTTACTCTTCGGGGGCCTCTCCGATGAACCCTCGCCCTCCTTTGCCTTTTCCTCTTATTGCTTTTTCTTATCCCCCACCTTCATCGGAGGAGGCGGTTGGTTTACCTTAGACAAACGAGCTACTCTTCCTGTTGATTCTTATAACTGGCCGATCCGCCACTCAATGGTTTCTTCTTCTGGGCCTCGTCCAGGCTCCTCGGTTGGAACAAGTTAGACTTCACATATTCTTTTTTATCATGTTGCCTTGCAAAATAGAAAGGGGGGACTAAGAAAGCAACACGAAACTGGTTGAAGTAAAAAAGCAAATCTAAAAACTTACCCTTCGTCGCCATCAGTAAATGTGTAACAAATAGGTTCATATTGGCAATAACGTTTTTGAAGAACCTCTTCTCTGCAGGAAGCTCATAAATGGCTTGGATGATGGCCCACTCCAACGGCTTGAACGGGTTAACTACAGCTGCGCAAAATTTATATTAAATCAGTGATAAGAAAACAAACACAAAATAGAGCTTGCAATATGAAAGAAATCTCGACTCACTGTACTCGTGGCACTGGGTTGGCACGGTGATCTCTAGGACCACATCTCCTTCCACCGTTTGCCAGCGATCTTTAACCCAGAACCAAGAAGATTTCCAATTTTTTATGGAGGTTGGGGTCCCCCGGATGAAAGGAGAATGTGGGCCCCAGGGATTCATACATTATCATCCCTTACAATTGCTCCTCCACTAGAGGCTCGGGGTTGGAAAAGGGTTTGAAAAACACGTGGGGATATATCATCGTCAAGAGTGACTTCCTTCCAAAAAAGGAAGGCCCCTTCCAGTTGGCTCCATGCGTTTGGCACTAATATGATAGGGGCTAAATTGTACTGCCTAAGGATAACTCTAAAGAAAGGGTGTAATGGCAACCTCATTCCCCCACTCAGGATCGCCTCGCTCACCGCCACACAACCTTCTCTAGGAAAGCAGGCTCTTTCCTTTTAGGTCGGCACCAACAACTTGATATTATCCGGGATCCTAAACCTCTCCCTAAAACCCTCAAGCTCGCTTTCCTTAATATCTATTGGCCATAGAGAGGCCTCTCATCTCACACTATAATCGATGGGACCTTCCCATATCATCCATGCACTATAGGGCCCCCCATTACCTCCATGATCCACTCAATGGGGTTCGCTGGAGGAATGCCCGCCTCAACACAAATCAGAGCCATATCTATCCCAGAAGAACTCCCTTCTGCACCTCTCTTTTATTTAGAGGCCATTAGAGTAAGAGAAAAGAAAGATATCAGTACGGAAAAATACTTACGTAAACACTAAAAACCCGAGTCCCGAAGAGTCTTGAAGTCAAAGAAAACGATCAATCGTCGGTGACAGCAATAAAGCATTAGGCTCGAAAGAGAGAATCCCTACACTTAAATATTTCAAACTCTGAAAATGTAACATCATCATCATTGCGCATTAAATGCACACGTCGCTCGAACTTTGGAAATGACAAGAATATCCAGTTGTCGCTCATTGGGAATCAGCACTTGCCAAATCATCAATACGGGTCAACAAGGAAGCTCTAATTGCAAGAAAGGACTCGGTAACTCATTCAAACAACCTCGTCTCACATTAAGAGGTCACGTAACACGCTTAGGCCGTTTAAGCATGATTAACGCCCCGTTCACTAAAGGCCTCGCCTCAATATGGCTCGTCCACACTCAAAAAGGCCTTGCCCCTATATGGTTTATCCATATACAGAAAGGCTTCGCCTCCACATCTCCATAAATCTAAAGGGAATCGTCCTTCCAACAACAGCCCTTCCAATGCTAGGGAACCCCCACCATCGACTCCAGCAGGCGAAGGAAGACACTGCTCTCGTTGCTTCTCGACCTTAAAAGTCCACGCATTATATAAATAATCATACTTGGACTTCGGGGACTGATGTTACTCATATAAAATAATCGTAAGATAAATACTCCATGTAGAAAACAGACAAGCTCACACGTGGTATTGCGGTTCAAGCAACCCGATTCTATGTATGTTGAGGCAAACTCAGCCTAAAAGTAGGTTGACCGATCCCCTTCTAACAGAGGCCCTCAATACGAGTACATCTCTAACGAGGCGAATAGCCAACCAACAGCAGATCCTATGAAGTGATTGACAAGACAACACACTGAAAATGCCGCATCTACATACCTACACGGTCAAATCCTTAGTCTATAAGTAAAAACATGGGGATCTCAGTACTAAATGGCTTGAATGATTGATCGATATCAATATGAGCCAATAGATCTAGTAGAACCACGTGTCTTATCATCCGAAGGACCTCATTCACCTTGCATTGGGTATAAAATTCCACACTTGGTATTGGAGGGGGCTAATGCAAGTTTACACATCCAAAGTAAACATTGGTTCTCTCTACTACACTCAACGGCCGATCCCCCTTTTTATGCATCAAACAATTATAACAGCAACTTATTATATTGTTTGGATCATAAACGTAATGGGATCTAAGCTTATGTGGATACTTGTTTCTACTTATTTGTTGACCACGTCATTGGACCATTTTTTGGGGTTAACGGGAATCAAATACAAATTTGACAAAATGTTAGACTTTGTTGTATACAGAATTCACGTGATTATTTTCTCACTAAAAAACATGTTTTATTTTTTGTTTAATACATATGTACATACAGGAACAAGGAGGCGGCAAAATAGGGATGACAAACAACCGGTCCCAAACAGCTTCTAGGATTGCGAGTCGTATACGAAATAAGTGGAAGAAGAAAAAAAATTAAATATTAAGATTCATCTAATAAATTAACAGAAACAAGGTTTAAAGTAAGACTAATAATATGATAGACAACATGGAGAGAAATGTATAAATTGAACCAATTCTTTTTATAGGCATAGGAGAATCATTAGCCGTCGTGACACAAAAGACTTGAGAAATAAAGAAATAAAATATGACAAATTAGGTGATATGTAATGGGAAGTGCCAATATTTAAGATCCATGAAGGGGTTGGTATACCTAAAGAATTGTAAGGAGATTGATGATACATGTACTGGGGATGATATTATTTTTATTTTTTTGGAATAGATGTATAAAAATTGTGTAGATGTATAGTATTTAAATGAATTAATTTAATAAAGACAATTTCTTGAAACCCTTGGTATTTCTAGCTGGTTTTCCCACTTCAGGTGGGATTAGAATGTGGTGGTACAAAAGACTGACGTCCACATTAAATAGTATGTTAAAGATAGTGGCATATAATCAATTGTTTAGAATGAGCGGTAATAAAAGTTGTTTGGGACTTCTTTTTCGTAAGAGAACTATGTTTTTCATTGGTGGGTAAATATCCTTTGTTCATCCAATCATGCTTCTATCTATTTATATTTTCTAGGTAGAGAATTGATTTTCTATTTGGTAAGGAAAGATCTAGTAGAATATCTTAGGATTGACATCTAAATTTATACTTCCTTGAACATGTGACCTAATTTATCATGAGCATCATGAGCTTAGTCATCTAAACTAGATCTCATGTGGCGTTCAGCCCATAGTAACATCTTTTTTCTGGCTTAGTCCCTGTGAATTCTATAAATCGAGGAAGCAATCACAAAGGCAAAGACAAGTCATGGAAAAGATACATAACGATATGGATTATATGGGATTGTACAGTTAACATGGAAGTAACTCCACCATCTGCATCCAGTGGTATAGAGGCCTAAAGGGCGGCAATCACGAGTTACAAGTTCTAGAAAGATGCGGCACCTATCTACTTGAGATTTGTGGTCGACTTATCCCAAAATAAAAATTAATCTCTTAAAATGAATAATTAAATATGATAATTAGCAATCAATATTTTGAACATCAAATTAAATTTGTGCTGTAAAATTGGACATTCTTATGTCACTTATTCCGAATATATGATGAGAGTGTTGGATGATTATGAGGCTTAGACCACTCCCGTGGTGGTCGTCTTTTAAGAAAGTGGAGCGAGGCCAATTTGTCGTACTTAATTACTGTGTGCCCTTTTTTCGAGTGCCTCTCCAGTTCACTGGGCTGTTGGCCTACCAAGGCACTGGTAGTGAGATGCACATTCTTTTCTCTTGTACGTGGCTAGTGGGATTGGAGACTTTTCCTGCCCTTTACTTTTTTCAGTGATGAACCTTAAGAGCCTTATAACTTGAAATTCAAGATCTCAAGTTACATAGAAGTCCTAATTAAGCTAAACTAGAACAAGATAAATTTGGGTATAATTTAGACTTGGGTAGTCGAATCTAGATTAACATTGCCCATTACTAGAAAATTGGAGAAGAGATTTGAGAACCTGTTTTCTAAAATTCTTGGATTTCAGAATTAAAATTTTTGTTTCAGGTTCTTAAATTCTATGAGCTAGTTTCCAAATTCTACAGTCACATCTCGGGGGTCGAGAGGGCAGCACCCCTCGTGGGGGCTCAGGGGTAACGCCTCCGAAATGGAATTCTAATTTTCGTATATGTGTTGAAGAGTTGTGTCTGTTGAAAGTTAACAGTTTTTCTCCAACAGACATACTCATTCATTCTAACGGACACTTTTTCTTCTTATATATTGAGTATGTTGCCCATTTTCAAATATATCTTTCGTTCCCTTGGCATCATCAGTTCTCTCATATAGTGTTCTCTTGATTTCATCAAACCGACACAGTTTGAATCAAAAACCTCCATTGTATCCAGAAAGAGATTTTCATTTAAACCCCATTGTGATTGGTTTGATCAAATAGTCACATTTTGAATCAAACGCCTCCGTTGTATCCTGAGAGAGATTTTTTTTCACACCCCATACGTGACTTTGTTAGATAGGGGAGAAACATCTCTTAAAAGATAGCGATTTACATGCCTTAGAGTTTATTCATATTCTCATATTCCCTATAATTTTCTTAGATTCCTACACAGTCTTCAATCAGTGAACTCGTTAGGAAGGCTACTTGGAAAAGATCATCTTTCTTTCAAGTTGTAAGTCATAAGCTTGGTTTCAATAAGCATCAGAGGAAGCGTGGATTGTTTTCAAGTCATGCAGATAGGTTCTCCTTTAAGACATTGATTGTCGCTTTTTGAACAGGCAGAGACGAACACACCATTGCAACAGCAGCAGCATTAGAGACTTTCGAACCCGGCACATCCACTGCACGATCCTTTGGAGCCATAGTTTACCCCGCTTGAGAGCTTTCGCTCGGATGCACTTCTTGCGATGGAAATTTTGGGCTTTCCAGCGGGTGTGCCGGTGTAGGTTCTGTGCAGTTCTATTACAGTCTGGACTGGACTTCAAGTCTTTATTGAAACTGCCAACTTAGGTCTACCCAATTTTCAAAAGAATAGAATGATCTTTCAATACGGTCGGTTGGAATTAGAGGGAATTTATGAGTGCCTCCTAAACTTAATATCTTTCTTTCAAGCCTTTAATTATGCAGTTCCTACTATACTCAATCTGGTGAGCAAAAGAATCAAGGTGAACGCCAAATCCTAATATTGTGGGAAACAAGAGAGTAGTATACACCCTTTGTTTAGATGTAATTTAACAAAAAGGGTCTGGAAATGGTAGGCTAGTGAAAGTTGATCAAGAGCTTCTATGGTCCTCAATTGGTGAACACTAATTGGGATATATATCATAGCTACAAACGACTCTTTTAAATCGAGTTGCTGTCCGATGCAAGGGAATGCGCATTAAGTTATTGTACTTGATGTGATCATCCAATTTGACAACGTAACACACAGTTGTTTGATTTGGTTATTTAACTATGCTCCAATTTAAGTTAGGGGGATTTGGTTAAAAAGCCTATTCAACAATGATATTTGGTAAAATAGACCATCTCAATACTTTTTGGTTAATTAGCCTTCATTCTATATCATATGTGTTAAAAGTCTTAAACACCCTT
>CAIGRQ010035380.1:0-10196 GCA_903798375.1 Fraxinus sp. D2006-0159 | reverse complement strand
ATTTCAGAATCTCAGAAAAAAAAAAATAATAAATAAATTCCTGTAGGATTATTGTGAATTTACTATGTTATTTAACTTAATCTGTTTCCTAAATGTTCCATATACCTCAGTTGAGACACTTGTATTAGTAGGAGTTGAAGACGAAATTTAAATGATATACTTGTAACCCTTTCTATTAGCTTAAGATTTTAGATAACGTGGTTATACATAGTACCAGAGCTTGCAAAGATCCTGGCTTCAAGTTTCGCCATCACACATTTAAATGTATTGTGCATGTGTTGGGCTTTAATGGAAAAATATATTCCACCTACACGTGAAAGGATGTGTTCGAAGAGAATATTTAAATGATATACGCCTCCCTGTCTAACAACTTACACTCTTAGATCAAGTGGTTGTACACTACGAATTCTTTGCAACACATTCTATTCTGAATATGAGCTCATTTGTATCTTTTTAACATATTTTCTGTCGATTGAACAGAGATTTCATTCCTTCCATTTGTAGTTTCATGACACTGTTAATGTGCAAGAAGGTGGGTCACAAAAGAATATAGGTTTAACTTTCTCAGATTTATTGGGTCCAAAGATGAAAGCATGGTTTATAAATCATAATTGTCTCTTGGGATGGTGGATCTTCATGTTGACATCAGCCGTGATTTCCAACACTGACTTTCCATAAATATTGTGATGACCAAATCATTCTTTTGTTCCTTGTGTCATTTTATTTTGTTCCTGATTATTGAAATAAAACATAGAAGATAGATGCTTGTACAAATTTAATCCAGTCCATCCCATTGAATAACAATCGTTCCGTGTGAGATTAGGTATCTTGTTAGTGATCTTTATTTATAAAGCATCTTAGCCCCTGTTTGAAACCCATTTTTAGTAGAAATAATTTTTGAAATAGTGATTGATGTAAGAAATGTGTGGTGGAAAAGTGATGAAAAGTTTTTGATTTGTGTGTAATATTATTTTATTAGGAGAATGTGTGGTTGAAATGAAAAATGAGAATGANTAAGAATGAGAAAGAGAAATTAATGGGTATCAAACGGGGGCTTAATTTTTGGTACCATTGATATCAATCTGATATCTACTGAAGGCAAGGTGTCTCAATAGACGTTTGCTACAACAACAAACAGTAGTTGACACACATTTTGGAGAAGTATGGTAGCTACCTTAGGATAACAGTGTGTCAAATAGGCGGCTTAATTCTCGCCTCCTTTGTTCTCATCATGTGTGTCACCTTTGACTTCCATGGTTAGAAATTCAATTTAATTTTAAGCACGTCGAAACTATGTTTCCTAATTGTAGTTGCCATAGTTGACCATTTGATTGAACTGCAGATTTTCTGAGTTAACTTCAGTGCTAATTTACAAATATTTGATATTGGTCCTATAATTCCATCATATGCACTAGTATCTGATCAGCGTCTTAATTTTGTTACAGGAACCGACCATCCAATTGCTCACTTGTATGATGTTAATACTTTTCAATGCTACCTATCAGCAAATGTTCAAGAGATTGGTGGCAATGGAGCCATAAACCAGGTATAATCAAAACTTTGCTGAACTCTTAATACATATCAATGTCATTGTTAATCTTCTTAACGTTCCTTGCATAAAATCAAAATCTGTACTATATGTTATTTCTCAAGTAGGTGAGGTATTCGTCAACTGGTGGCATGTATGTGACTGCATCTAAAGATGGTGCTATTAGGTTGTGGGATGGAGTGACTTCCAATATTGTCCGCACCATTCTTGGCGCACATGGAACAGCAGAAGCTACAAGTGCGACTTTCACAAAAGATCAAAGGTGGAGGTTAATTAATGTCTGCATACCTGAATCTCTAATCTTTTTTTCTGAAGCCAAACCCGTACAAGATAATGACAACTGTGTATCATTAGGTGCAATTATGTGTTCCTTGCTCTCACACAACTATAAGTTCATGCTTACGAATGTGTGTATGCACCTTGGAAGAGAAAGGGTGACTTCTGCGTTCTTTTTCTTTCTAGTGATGTTGCTATAATTTACAGTTGTTAGTAAGACAAAGTAGAAACTTCTATGCAAATTAGAGGGTAGGGAGTTACTTTTCATTTACAGTTGCAATTTGAAGACCGTCTTTTGAAGAAAATCATTTATATAGTGTAGTTATGTTATTTTTGTAACCCAAAAGATGCATGAAAAAGGCAGATCCGTTGGTTCTAAATAATTTTAACCAATATTGTATTTAAAATCCAATTCATATATTATGTTTCAATCAAATTTAATCACGCATGCATATATTAGAAATTAGCCCAGTATTTGCAGACTGTTCTCTTTTTGTCTTTATAACCTAACTATGAGCACCAACCAACTAGATACTCCCAGATATTCTCCACAGGCAGCTACACAGTGGATAACTACCATCTTGAACTAAGTTTGGATTGAATCTAGGACAAGTTAGGTAAAACACAAACGCAAGCAGTGTATATGGCTGTGCATAGGGTTTCTTGGGCACAGTTTTGTAATTTCCCTAACCTCAAGGTGTCTATCTAGTCCAATCTATTATACACAGAGTCAAGTTTAATACTCTTGTCACCCTTCCTTAAACGAATCTATTTAGGGAACTTATGGACCCTTCCATCCAACCTCTAACCAAAACCCAATCCTCTCCCACTCCTGTCCATCTAGGTTTAAGTCATTAATTTGGGCTATTACATGAAATGCTCAAAATTGCAACTCTCAGTTATGTGCTTATTTAAAGAAGCTTGCGA
This sequence comes from Fraxinus sp. D2006-0159, assembly GCA_903798375.1. Lineage (NCBI taxonomy): Eukaryota > Viridiplantae > Streptophyta > Magnoliopsida > Lamiales > Oleaceae > Fraxinus > Fraxinus sp. D2006-0159. The sequence goes on along the minus strand of CAIGRQ010035380.1, from coordinate 7,444 downwards.
GCCTAATTATCAGTAATGAGAACTAGTCCCCAAGATTAACAAGCCAAGCAGTATAACCTTACAGAGTAAAGCACACAACTTCATTACTGTTCATGGAAGTATTAGTATATTTCACACACGACTTTTTATGTGCATAATTCTAGCAAAAGTTATTAATGCAAAGACACCAGCTAAGTTAAGGTCTTTGGCACTATGAGTGACAGATTCATTTCAAATAAGGATTTGAGTCATATAACCTTTGAATCTTAATATTTCGTCAATACTTGAATAAATAAATGATGTTGAAGACTGCATAAATAAATTACATTTATGTATTACATCAAAAGGTTATGTCTAGGTACAAGGTTATGTGTAGACATTGTAAGCCTTGCCATGGAATTTGCAGATCTAGGGGAGACACCATTAAATTCCTTTTGTCTCCCATTCTTGCATTGAATCACCATTTTCTGATGAAATTTGCTTGTCTGATTTGTTTAACTTTGTATTTTAAAGTTCTACAATTTTTCTGCTCAATTCAACTGTTCAGTTGCTCTTTAGGTATGTTCTTTCTTGTGGAAAAGATTCTACTGTAAAACTCTGGGAAGTCGGCTCAGGTAGATTGGTCAAGCAATATCTTGGGGCCACACATACGCTGTTGCGGTGCCAGGTATGCCATATCTTGACATAGCATTTTCTCGAGGCATTTTCAGTTGGCATTAGGTTTCCTGGTTTTAGTAGTAACCTCATAAATGTGTCATTACTCAAAATTTGCAAACATATAGTACCTAGTGGCTACAAGGTCTCACAATTTGCATTTGCATTGTTCGAACTGTTTGAATTTCCTCGACTAAGTGTAAACTAAGTATTCTTAGCAAGCCATCATAAAGAGGCCGTACTAGTGTTACTTCCTACATTTTTGTTTGGTTGACTTCCTCAACACTAGTAGGCTTCTAGGAAGAAGATTACTTGAGATAAGTATCACCGTTTTCTGAATTATTTTCTGTACGACAATTTAACATAAAAGTGGGAAAATTGCAGCATTAAACCTGAATCTATGGGATTTGTTGCAACGTGGTCCTCGACCTTTTTTTTTTACAAAGTCATCCTGACTCTTTATAGTTTTGGAGTGTTGACTTCCCTATTGGATAGTTTCCGTCTATTTAGATGTCTACAACACGTGCAATGCATGTGAGGTTTGAGCAATGTTTTGAAGGATATAATAGCTAAGCACAAATAATTGTAATGAATAATAGATTTTAGAAATAGAATGATCAGAAAAGGGGAAAAACCTCATCTCCTTCATACCTCAGCCCCAATTCTTGGCCCCCATTGCTCGAGCCTCCCGTTTCCCCCTTGCTGTTCGAACCCTAAGCCTCCCAAGCCACCTCTTTGTTTTCTTCCTTTTTATTTTTATATTTTCTTTTTTTACTTCACTAAAAATAAGGAACTAATGGTTTTCTGAACTAAAATTTGACAATTTAACAAAATAGTTGACAATTTCCATCTATTAGAACCTATAGTGCTACAAAATTGAAAGGTTGAGGATTTTTGAGGACCAATATTTTTCCTTTTAAAAAACTGCTATACCTGCATCCATTGTTGCATAGAGAGCAATCTTTGATAAAGTTGGAAGGATATTATTTGTAAACAAGCACCATCAGACCAAACATGAAATATTGTGCTAAGATAACTGGTTTTAAGGTAGTTCTTGGAACATGGAACCTGGTTCCGCCTTTAAAATGTAAGTGTCAAACGATATGACCACACGGGTATTCTGTCCAAATTACCAATAAATGGCTGATGTGTATAGTGTCGCGTGAAGAATTTTGCTATGTAATTTCTGATAAGTTTGATGTGATCGACACTCAATGTTTGATTTGCAGGCTGTTTTTAATGCCACGGAAGAATTTGTGCTCTCGATTGATGAACCAAGCAATGAGGTAGTCTACCTTTCCAAGTTGCTACTTCTAGAAACTGTAAACAAAAATTAGAATACTAAAACAGCAGTACAACTTTTATAAATTGTGTATAGAATATACAAAGAGAGACCGTTTTATAGTGTCACAATTAGATTGTAAATTAAATGTGCAATCAAACTATTAGGAAAACAATCAAACAAAATCTGGAAAAAAACCACATAATTTCAGAGAACATGAAAATATTTCTATACCTTTAATAGCTACTTCAGTTTACTCAGATCTGATGTTAGTGCTAATGTTTTGTTGAGACTGCAGATTGTTATTTGGGATGCTCTTACGACAGAGAAAGTGACTAGATGGCCTTCAAACCACATTGGTTCACCTCGTTGGCTCGAGCATTCGCCCGTAGAGGCAGTATTTGTTACGTGTGGAACGGACCGGTCAGTAAGGTTCTGGAAGGAGACAAATTAGACTCATTATGAAGGCATCGAGAGCATAGCATGCTCAGCATGTTGTATTGGACTGCCCATTTTGGGAAGCATTATGGAAGAAACATAATTTAAAATCTTCTTTGTTGTCCTATGCACTACAGGCAACTGTCGTGCAACACGTGGGACGAAAGGGGCTTTTGTCGTACAGGCAACCATTGAAACCCCCACAAAATTACTCCAATTTTACTGGTTTTTCGTCCCTGCCATCAGATGAACCAAATTTACAGACTTTTTTTGCCACGTAAGATTGCTGTCTTCTAGACTAAATCTGTGTGCATGTCATCGAATTTGATGAATTCAAATTAGTTCGGACCAAAATGTACACCAAGTTTGACAGTCCCCTCACAAGAGGGGTAAAATTCAATTAGTTCATAGTTTGACAAGACGAGTGCAAAAACTTAAAAGTGGCTACATTCTCACAATGACACGTTTTGTGGTTAAGATTAGATAGCGTTGGAAAATATTACTAGACAAACGAAGGATAATTAGGGTTGGGTTTTCCAACTTTTCAACTAGCGTGAAATTGCTCCCTAAATTTCAAATATGTGGTTTTGACTACTCTAAATTATTCAAACATTTAAGATTGGATCCCATTAGTTTGACACTTAAAAAGGTTAAAAATTATATATAATGATTATTAAGGCCTTATTTAGAACTAAATATTATTAGAAGTGAAAAAGAAAATAAAAATATGTCAAAACAAAAAATGGTTTAAGGTGTTAACTTACATGTTGGGTTGAGTGAATTGGGGAAGATGAATATTTTGGCCAAGTGATAGATTTTTAGACGAACATCATCCTTCTAACATATATTTATTAAATGTTTGAGATCTTTGTTGCACATTTTTGAAAGTTTTTTTTTTTTTTTTTAATCTCCAATACATATTTTCCTTTTTAAATAAATTGAAGGTTTAAATAGACCATGTTGTCCTTTTTAAAATTGGTCAAACGTTGACTTTTGATCAACTAATGAATTTTTGGAAGAAAATCGTCCAAGAATCCTTCCGATTCTGATGCACATGTTGAAAGTTTGGGAACGATTTAAAGATTCTGATGTAATCTACACATTTTTAACATGTATGAAACTTCCGCTACAATTATCTATATAAAGTATAAACAAAAAAATTAAAATGAAAAAAATACTTCTGTAGTCATATATGTTAAATTGGCACATGTACTAAATAACAGGAATCTAAAATTAAATAGTTTTAAGTACTAAACTTTCTCGATGTGATGTGTATTATATATTGCAATTATATTATAAGTACATATTTTGTTGACAGACAATACTTGGCACGAGACCATTGGAAAATGGGGAAAAAAACAGGCCAATCAAGTTCGGTTACGTCAACGCCGATATCAATTTTGTTAAAGTTTTCCCGTACTTGGAGCTTTATTGTTAGGGATTGAGATAAGAGAACCGACCTTCAACATTTGCATGCAGTAGACAGATTTCTTGTAGTCAAAAACTGTGATATCTAATTGACTCGTGACACTGCACTATTGTATCTGTTGCAACTCTTTATTGAGGTGTGTTTCGATTATTGTTCTCTCTTTTGTTAGTCTTCATAGTTCTATAGCTAGTTGAGAATTTTACAAATCAACCCAATAAGCAGGGAAATGCCTTAGCATCTCTTGAAGGCGTTCTATAAAGTGTAAAATGAAGTGTGTTAAAAAGCTAGTTTAGGCTCAAAACTCGGGCAAAATTGTCTAGTTGAAAATTGAAACCATGAAAATATTCTAATTTATGCATTTCAAAAACTTAAAAGTTATATAATTGACTAATGATAAGAATTATTAAGTAAATATAGTATTTTATAATTTTAGATATTTGATGTCTTATCTTAATTATTAAATTATTTTTAAAATGATTAAAATGTAAAATAATATTAAAAATAAGAAAACGTTTTTTTACGCATGAGCCTCGTCTAGCTCGCTTAAGCTCGTGAGGCTTCGCCTCCACACCTACCCACTCTTTACGCTTTTTAGACCAGTAAAATGTAAAATTGAAGCATATTGAGCCCCTGTTTGAGTCATGTTAAAATTCTCATTTTCATTTTTCTACTCATTTTCAACCAAACATTTTTCAATAAAATAATATTTATGAACACATCAATAATTTTTCTTTCTTTTTCAACCACACATTCTCCATCAATCTACTATTCCAAAACACATTCATCCACAATAATGTGGGTCAAACATAAAAAGTTACATCGTTCCAGACTCAATGACAATTAAGGTCCTAACCATCCAACCTCTATTTCATATCCGTTATTCACTAAGCCTTCTCTTTCAGCTCGACAAGAATATCATCAGAAGGAAAGACTGTATGCAGCTGGTGAATCTTGATTGATTGAGACCAAGAACCGCAGAATAATAGAAAGTGAAGCTTTCCAATCCTTCTAAGTGGTAAAAGTTCACTCCTAATATTTGTCGTCGTGTTGCTCTCAATCACATGGATAGCTAGCTCAATGTTCTTGTCAACGTCTGACCGCACAGTTTCACTGCTTCTCCTTTATATGAAGCACTCAGCATCTGCCATTTTTTTGCAAACATGTCATGTAGTAGGCCAAGGTACATTAATGCGGCTTTGCCATCCTTGAGCAACTCGAATAGCATCTCATTCTAGGGGCAGCTTTCCTGAGGGCATATTCCCACAAAGAAAAAGCCCTTTAGGTAAGCTGATTCGGAGTACGAGTCTCTCTGCTCGACTGCCTTTAGGCACCCAGGAGCATGTCCTGGTAAGGAGGGGCTGGAGGAGGCCCTGATATGGGCAATAAACAAGCAAAAAGAGTATAGCTCCAGAAACCAACAAACACCACCGCTAATAAATGCCTTCATTCAAGCCAATGATTCCATGAAAGATTTGATGTTTCTAGAATCCTCATTCGACTCGGGATACTTTTGTGGTTTAAAAAGCTTCCACATTCCAACTGGATGCCGGTTTCGAACTTCACTGCCTCCTCCAAACCTTCCATATATCTGTTCACATCCTGGATATGGCTTGACATACCGATTGTAGAATCTCAATCTGCTAAGCTTAATTAAATCCCTCAAACCAACCTCATCACCAAGTCCACCAATTGACCTCAAATGCTTAATCACGTTGAAACGAGGAACAATCTGTTTACCAAGATGCACCCCCAAATACTCAGGAACTTCAACTAGGCACTGAACATCAAACTCCATCTCCTGCACCAAAAACTCGATTTTCTTCTCAATCTCCTCTATCTCGTACAAAATCACTCTAGGCTCCTTCCACAACACTGTAAAAGCCTCTCGATATATCAATCCATGTTTTCATAAGCAATCAACCCTTATTTTCACTTCATAGCCAGCCCTAAATGCTCCGTGGCGAAAAATATTCTCCTTGATAGGTAATCTACAACGCAAACTATTTAGCAATTTCAAACACTGCGAAAACTCCCCATTTTCCAACCCAAGAATTCTTGGGTCTCTAATAACTTCTCTCCTAACCTCACTTGAGCTAAAACCTAAGTCTTCAAATTCATCAATCAATAGTTTCAGCCTATTTTCCACTCCAAATGCCAAAACTCCAGGAAAATAACAAACTACCTGATCAATTTCTTTCTTCTGAATTCCAAGCCTAATCAAGAACTCAGTTTTACCGCAAATCTTATCCTCACTCGACATAAGTACCATAGGAACGGCTTCCAAAACCCTGATGACAGTGTTCTCTCTTAACCCCAACCTTTTCAAACACTTGATACACCTAGAAACATCATCGGGTTTTAAATCAAATTTCCTGGAAACTTCAAGAATATTCCTTATTGCCATTAAACTAACATTTGAAATCCCCAACTCTGAGCTACCTAGTTGCCATTTTTCCGAGAAATTAAGTTCTAGAACGCTGGGACAGCTACATAATACACTAACAACGAAATCTTGAGAAGGGTTTAGAGATGATAAAATCTTGAGGGAATTTTCGATTTTTGAGGTATTGGAATTCAGCAAATATTGATTCTTTTTTAGGAAATGGGGAATTTCGGAGGGTGGGAAGCCATACCTTTGGAAGAGATTTGAGACAGGAATTAAATTCTTCTGATGGGATTTTGGAGCCGTGGAGAAAGATTGTGAATTTGGGTTTGGAATGAAACGCACGGAAGCAGAAATTGATCTGAAGAGAAGGAGAAATGTGGGTCTTGTATTGAGACTCCTGAGTAAAATAGCCATTGCAGAGGCTCTGCAAACTGATGAATTGGCCCCAAATTTTTGTTTAATAAAATGAGGGTAGGAAAAATTGCAGCAACTGTGCTCAAATTTTTACCGTCTTTTACATATTCATCTCTTATATTTACTTTATGCACTACAATTCTTAAATTTCTTATATAGCCCCTGTTTGGTGAAAATTAAAATTAAAATTTAAATTTAAATCAAAGTTAATAATTAATTTTAATCATATCATACATTTCAAGAGACTCGCAACTTTTCGACCATCTTATCAATTTTTATCGTAATTTACTAAAAAATCCATTTTAATCCCCATTGTAGTTAAAATTCAGATTTTTAATAGTTTTTGATAAAAGTTGATAAAATATATAGTTAAAAAGTTATAAATCATATGAAATATATAATTAAAACTTTGGCTTGAATTTTTTATAACTTTTAATCTAAACGGGAGCTTACGGTACATAAATGTTATTTTGTTTTATATATATATATATATTTTAAATGTGTATTGGTTTTAACTAATCAGGAATAATTCTTTTCACATCTCATTTCTTTCTCGTAAATTAGGTTTTTATCCTGGGGGCCGCACTACATAAACAGGGCAATGTAGGCCTTCTTCATACAGGAGCCACATCACCCGCGTTGAAGCAGCTTTACCCTTTCTCCAGTGAGTATCTGCTTGGGGGAAATTACATAATTCAGGCATTTGAAGATTGAAATTCAAAAATCAGGGACCAAATTTCATTATTCAAAAATCAGGTAATATATTAAAACTCTAACCCTAATTTATCAACCACACACACACACACACACACACACACTCTCTCTCTCTCTCTCTCTCTCTCTCTCTCTCTCTCTCTCTCTC
>CAIGRQ010035377.1:0-14708 GCA_903798375.1 Fraxinus sp. D2006-0159 | reverse complement strand
TAGTCGTAATTTAACCTTATAATTTAGAAAACTCATCTCAATTTTAATAGATTCGGTTAAGGTCGAGATAATAGAAATCACATTAAATCAATCCTCGTGGGAACGATACTCGAAATTCTAGGATTTCCACTTTATTACTTGTTAACGAACCGTACACTTGCGGTGATTTAAATTCGAAACATATTTTCGTGAACACAAATCAATCTTAAAGCTAAAGAACCTCTCTAGAAGGAAAAATTTCTTAGACAAACCTTTAGCCAACTATTGTTCTTCTAATTTGTCCCACAAAGTCTCAGCATTATCAAGTTTTCCTATTTTTCTCAACAATTGATCAGACAAGTGAAGAATAATAGAGGTATATGTAAGCTCATCAGATTCAGTTATTTGATTAGGAGTCATAGTAGCAAAAAAATCACCATTTACAGCCTTTGAAACTTTCTATTGAACTAGGACCCCTTTCATTTTTTTGCTGCCAAATAGAGAAATCCCATTTTCCATTAAAAACTCCAAGTTCAAACATATTAGTTGTCATTTAAAGTTTTTAATCAACACAAGAAAAAGATTTGACGTCAAAGCTTAACAAAAAAGAGAAAAATAAATACTCTAGAACAATAAAATGTCACATAAATACTCAGTGTCACACAAAAAATAGAAATGAAATATCACTCAATTCAACAAACTAATAACAATAGTGATACACGAAATCAACAGTGATATTAAACAAACTAATAACCACAGTGAAGATCGAATTGCGATAATGATATCAAAACAGACTAATAAGGGGAGCCCGTCCAATTTTTACGTGTTAGAATTCACCAGGATTCCGTGAGGTTCACGACCCCAGGTCAAGGCATAATTCATAAACACCATAAATAAGAAAAAAAATGAAGAAAAGGAAACATGGGGTAATATCAATATTCAATTTCAAATAACAGGAGAGTAAGGGTTAGGAAATTTTAACTAACAGCTTCAAAGAACCACCACTAAATACCTAGGGGTTCGACAGAACAACCAACACGAAGCCAAATATTTGAGTTTGTTCACCAAAAACCCGCAAGTAATCGCCAGAGGACCACTATCCCTTCAAGAAATCACCACTAGAAACCAAGATTCGTAAAAATAGGATCTACGATTTCACCAAAAAATCAGATAATGTCCAGTTGTGAAATTAATTCCCACACCAAGAACCAACGATTGAAGGGCCAGATAGACACCCAAAAGGCTTTGATACCAATAATAGAGCCAAAAACACAATGGAAGCAGTTAACTCAAGAAATCGAAGAACACACAAAGTTCATCAATACCAAGGGATCGATTATCATTTTGGGCTCAGAAACAACATTGTACCCTTCTGTACAAAAGAAATAGCAAACCCTAATAGAAGAATAGATGCGGCTACTTAATGAAAACTCAAGATCAAACAACAGATCTTAACACAAAACCTTCAATCGAAGAATCACTAAAACTCAAATCACACAGATTTTACAACCAAAACTAGAAGTTTTGATCTACACGAAGAAATCAAATGAAGGAATGGAAAAGACAACACAGAGAAGACCCATAAGCTTCTTGCACACAGAAAGCAGAATGAAAAAGTAATTAGGAAAACTATTCAGGCCCTATAAATACACATTCCCGTCACCATTGATTCAATTATCGATCGGCGACCCAGAGCAGCACACGTGTCCTTTAGTTTGGGTCGCGTAAATGGGCCATTTTCATTGAGTTATCAGGCAATGGCCAGGTAATTCCAGCAATGGACTAAGCCCAATTTTTATCACAGCCCATAGAACGGAAATGCAATTATCATAAATGACATCACAGTCCATCATCAAGTATTTAATTTAGTTCCAATTATCACTAACTATAATCTCATTTGAATTGTTGGTGAAGACACACACACATACACAATTCATAGTTACTCAATTCTACTCCATTTATCCTGATACTAACTTAGCTTGTGAAATGCTTACATAAAATTGAATAGTTGAAGTTCTTAAAGTACTGAGTTATCATTAAAATATTTTATTCTGTTTAGGTTTTTTCTCTTATGTATTTGAGTATGATTTGCACCATGAACATCTATAAAGCCTTCGTGCATTAATTCAATCTTGTCTCTAGTTTGTACTTTGGACTCATGAAATCAATTTTAGTGACTAACATATTAATACTATAAACTTAAATGGCTAAATTTCTACAATTTAAAGTTCAAGGACCATATGCAAACAATGCATAAAGTTCAGGGCCCAAACAGGTTTGATAACCTTTTATTTATCATTAAAGTATTTGTTTATGGAGAAAGACATGAATATCATTTTTGGAAATCTTCTGAAATACATATTCTTAATCACTATGTACTAAGAGTGTTATTGAGTCAATGTAGTGCATGTTTGACACCTATTAATTTATTTTATAGTTTGATACATGATTATTTTCAACCACAAATTCTCCTAAAAATACTATTCAAAACTTCTTTTTTCCTCAATTAATGAGAATCAAACAAACTCTTAAATCAAACAACTTGAAACACATATTAGCTAAACTAATATAACATGTAACAGTTAGTGGGGTTTAATCTAAAATTATAAAAAATGATAATTTAGAAAATCACTTCGCATTTTTTATTTAACTCATGTTTGGTGAGGATTAAAATCAGCTTTTTTAGTAAATTTTGATAAATGTTAATGAAATGTGAGGTTGAAAAATCATAAATCCCATAAATATATAGTTAAAATTAATTGTTGACTTTAACTTAAAAATTGAACAGTATAATAAGTAAAATTACAATTTCTTGACGCTATTTAGCCCTTGTTTGACAATCATTATTTGAGAAAAATAGAGTTTTAAATAGTAATTTTTAAGATAATGTTTGATTAAAAAGTAAAGAAAAGTTTTGAGTTTACATACCAAGTATTTTAGTGTGAATGTGTTGTTAAAAATAAGTATTTAAAAAAAGAGTGAAAATAATGGTCATCAACATGGGTATAGGGAGAGGAGGGCAAAGCTAGGCTTTAGCCCAACCTTTCCTCCCAAGGTCCACTTAATTTTAATGTAAGGTCTTTTGATTTTTTGGAGTAGCCTCGTAGAATATTAATTTTTTTTGGGGGAAAAATCATTACTACCTTATTAATATATATTATTTCTGTTTATACTATTATATATATTTATAAATCAAAATTACTGTATAGGGAACTTTCCTTTTTGGACTAGAAACTGAAATCATCAATTACAGAGAGTGCGGATGGCATTAATTCAAAATGTTGTACTTATGGGTATTTGAATTCCGATTTTATGTTAACTGTTACGTTACAATTAGGATTTCAATTGGGAAAATAGATCATTGGCGAGTGTCTCAAGCTTATAGGAACTTCTTCACGGTGCGAGAGACTTGTTTTCGTTTTCTATTAAGTTCACTCGAAGAAATTGCAAAAATGAATGCAGGTATTATCTTCTAAAACCCTCATTCAAACTAAAATATTGTTTTGATGTGTAGGTTGAATGTTGTGATTTCCCGTTCCGAACCTTGTTATTCTTTCAATGTTCGATTATGATTCGTGTCGTTCGGTATCCATCAAAATTTCACGATTTGATATATATATATATATATATATATATTGGTAGCTGTAACATTGAAATGTGAGTTTCCACACATTAAAAAAAATTGTTTTTTTTTTGGGTAAATAATGGTCTAATACACTCAATAAAAATAAATTATTTTTTTCATATAGGTTCACGAATTATTAGAGTTGCTTTGGAAAATTTCTTAACTTGTTGACATGTTTGATATCATGAATAGGATTATTGAATGTATTCGTGACATGCAATGCAATAACGTTTGGACTTCTCGTACCAAGTGGATGTACGTATGATAAACTTACTGAGATGATATCTAGAGAGTTGAAATCAACGAAAAGTCTTAGATCTTGAAAATTGAGTACGATGCTGGTGGGAATATGGCTCCAATAAGAATATCAAATGACAACTCACTGCTATTCTATTTGGAGCTGAAGAGAAAAGAACCCCAATTAACAGCGTATGGACTATGTGTTGAAGTATTGGATATTACGAACCATGATGCAACTGTCTTAGAGAATGCCATGGACATTCCATGCTCAGTGGTCAGTTATTTGAGGATGTCAAAACCTAGCATTTTACTCGTTAATGCATCTTGCATAGTGCCAACAGTATATGAATTTGCCACCACTATGGATATATCAAAACTAGCACCTGAAGAATACGACGTTGAACAGGAACATGTTTCAATTTCTAAACCTAGTGTCAAACATGTTACAAAAAATTAGATTTTCATGGACAAGAGGGTGATGATGACGACTATCGTGTTATATGCTATATACAACAACTTTCAGTATAGGGTTCACAAGTCTGACCACCGTCAATATGTTCTGAAGTGTCGATCATAAGATTGTAAATGGAAATTTAGAGCGTAAAAAATGGACAAAACAGATTCTTTCAAAGTTCTTTATATCCGTAATGTTCATAGTTGCGTGATGGACACAATTATTAGAGATCATCATCAGGCGAAAAGTTCGTTGATAGGTGAATTTATAAAACATAAATACACGTATGCTAGAACGATATACACACCTGTTGACATTATGCATGATATGTCATCAACATATGGGCTGCCATTAAGATATGGCAAAGCGTGGAGAGCTCGGGAGCATGCATTAGAGTCAGTAATGGGGGATCCAAACATGTTTTATAGTAAGCTGGCAATTTATTTGAGCGAGCTTGAACAGAAGAATATGGGGACAAAAACAAATATTGAAATTGACAGCTAGGGACATTTCAAATATGCGTTTATGTCATTGAGAGCATCTATCGAAGGGTGGGAAAACTGTAAACTTGTGGTCGTTGTTGACGCTACGTACTTGACTGGAAAATATGGGGGGACACTATTCACGGCATGCACATAGGATGCGAATGATTCCATATTTATACTATCATTTGGTGTTGGTGATTTGGAGAACAATGACTCTTGGACATGGTTCCTTAGACGATTTAAAGATGCTTATGGAGAGAAGGATAGTTTGTGTTTTGTATCAGATCATCATACAAGCATAGAACATGTTGTTGGTGAGGTTTACCCTAGTGTATCGCATGGATTCTGTGCACATCATATACTATAAAACCTTAGGACAATCTATGGTAATTGTGGAATCAAGATAACAAGGCCTTTCAACGGAGCAGTTAGAGCATACACGAAGCATGATTTTAAGTACCATATGAAACAGCTAGATCAGATTAATAAGTCTCTCATGAAAGATATGGTACTTTTACTGCCTTCTTCTTTTATTTTACTAAATCTTATTAACTTATGACCGGACCAATGAATAATTATATTTCTTACACATGGTTTCATGTTCTAGCAAATGCAAATCATCTTCGTAAAATACTTCTCCACTAATTATAGTGTTATCAATATGAAAAACTTGTCCTAAAAACTTTTAGAAATTGCCATTTATATATCTGTAATTCGATTTGTTTGTGATTTAAAAAAAATTAAATAAATTTTACTAGGTTATAAAATCCAGGAGGAACAAGTATCGTTATCTTTTTCATGTTCAAACTGATGGCATTCGCTAATTAGTCTGTAAGATTCTATATAGGATGATATTGACTACCATAAATGGTCAAGATCACACATGCGAACTAACAAATTTTCAGTCATGACGTCGAACATCGTTGAGTCGGTAAATTCGGTTACGAAACCAGTGAAGCACTGTCTAATAGACTATTTATTCGAATCGTTGAGGCACACAATATATATATGGTTTTCCAAGAACAGGGGTAACGCACAGGGAACGTTTACACGCCTCACATCAAAACCGGAAGAATTGATGAGAATGAACGCAAAGTACTCATTGAAATTGAAGGTACTTAAACGAAAACTAGTCCATATTAGTAGCTAGATGATTTTTTTATAGTGTGATATATTCAACTATGTTTTTCGATATATGCCCAACTTCTTTGATTTATCAATGAACATATGTTATACATCAATATTATTTCTCTGCCACGTATATTGATCTTCACGATTTGGAATTATGCCACTCATTTAATGCATTTTATTTTGTCTTTGAGTGTTAAGTATTATCCTAACGTCATAATTGTGTCTTAGGTATCTGCATCAAATGATTTCTTGTATCAAGTAACATGTTGTTGATTTGAGGTTGATGACTTGTATTTGTTGTCGTTTCCAGTTGGATGGGATTCCATGTCAACACGCATTAGCTGTAATTGGTGATAGATGTGAACAACTGTACAATTATTGTTCAAGATATCACTCTAAAGATTGTTATGTGGGATCTTATGCCGGTTACATCATTCCACTCGAAGATCGATCCCAATGGAAAGTAGATAATTATAATTCCTGTGATGATATTTTGCCTCCTATATCGAAGAGGCAACCAGGCAAGCCAAAGAAGATGAGGTCAAGGTTGGAGTTGTTACAATCAACTAGGTGTGGAAGGTGTGGGGTACGGGTCACAATAGGAGAACATGCAAGAATCCCCAGCTTCTTACTAATGTACGAAAATGAAAACGAGGATTAGAATACTAGATAATTCATACATTCTATTTCGTTTTAGTAGCTATATACCATAGACTATTAGTTTTCACTATAGTATATGTATATGTTTAACATTCTGTAGTGTAATGAATTCTATTTTGAAATAGATGATTCATTCATATTAATCTCTCTCTCTCTCTAATTTTTTCTTTACCGTCAATTATGTTTCATGGTTGAATATACGGCATAACGTACACCATGCAAATAGATGTTATTAGATCGTTCTTGATCAATAAGATGAATTGCTATGTTCCATGTACTGGTTAAATGTTATGTTTCGTACATTGTTATAAGTTTCGGTTATTTGTAGACATGACATAAACTTGATTAAATGCGTGAACTTCAAAGTTTCAGTTATTTGTAGACATGGGGGTTCTGATTTTTGCTCTCCTGAAATATATGAAAAAAGCTGAGTTTTTTTTAGAAATTTCAGATTCTTTGTTTAGGTAAAAATTGACGGAAGTACGGGATCAAGTGTAAAAATCTCTTGGCCGGTTATTCTACTTGATTTGTAATTTTGTACATTGATAATTAAAAACTTAAGCTTAAAAGTGCAAGAATCGGCCATAAAATCAGTAGATTATTGTGTTTTATGTATTCCCAAATTTTCATTATTGGAGAATTCTAGCTTTATGTTGGTCGCCAGCATGTTTGAGTGATTCCAGAAGCCTATTTCTTAACTCTGAATGTTCGTTTTTAAGTTAATTCTCCACGCTGATATGCTTAATAATATTGGCCTAAGTTGATTCTCTACATTTACATTTGCAATTATCTCTTTATCAATGCCATTCATTAACCTTGGGATATGGGTCTGTAGATGGCACTTGTCTGTGCTACTAACCCCATGACACGTGTTTTAGCAATTGCCTAAATAGAAACATTTGGTGTGGTTAAATGCTATGTTTCGTGCATTTTTATAAGTTTCTCAACCAGGTTGTTGAATTTCTCGATAATATTAAGAATATTTGGATGCAATATAGGTTTACAAATACTATCTGTTGGATGGAATACTAGCTTACAAAATCAAATGAATATGACTAGGAGCATTCGTACATAACATCCCTTTCATTTTTTTTATCTGTTGAGCTATTAATTTATTAGCAATAGTTATGCATTATGAGTAATGTGTTGACTTTAATTGTTGACCAGATATATGCAAGCGAAATCGATACACATCCAAAAAAATCGTTGAACATGTCTAGTACGAGGGTAACCTGATGTGAAATGCTAAGATAAACTAGTACTTGTACATAAAAATACTTTCACGCTTTATAAATTCTTTGAATAGATGGTATTTATAAAAACACTGTAATTTAAAAAAAACCACAAAAGACATCATGAAGTATCGAAAGCTAAATTGCTAGTCCGACATAAAAGATATCGAACATAACGTCGCAATCTACCAATAGTTAAGTGCTAGACATGCTAGACAGAAAATGGAAAATAAATACAACCATTGACACTACCATTTCAACTACGTACTCAAAAGAAGATACGTTACAACTAAGGGCAATCACTCATTAAGCAAAATCCTTTATTTCCCTTGCATCCTGACATACGTGGCGCAAGGTCGATATCCGTTTCATAGCCTTCAATAAGCTTCTCGCATCCATGCTTATATAGTTGAGCAACCAAGTATGACCTTGAAATGTTTGGGTCGAAATTTTGTAACAGAGACATTATCTTCTGATGTATTATATGTTTGGCATATTTTATCATGTACACACCGTAATCATGTCTGTCAAAAAGAGTAAAAAATAGTATGTCAGTTTTTGAAATAAGAAACTGAGATACACAATTCTGATTTGTATTCTATATCGCTAAACCTAAAACTAATTAATTGATTTCTTTATACACAAACTTAACCGTGCCCCGTCTTGTGGGATATCACTTGCAATCTTCACTACAAGTGGTTCAACACGCTCAAACACATCGATGATGTTGGGTTTCCAGTCCTTGATATTGACCATGAGACATGGCAGAATGTATGCAAATGTCTCTACATCAGCTACAACCATCCGATCCCTGACTGTTATTCTGCTTGAGTTGTACACATGAAGAGCCCTTTTCCTTGATGTTAAAGTGCTAGAGTATCCAATGTGCTTTCTTGTCCATCATGATAGGAATGAGTACGTGTTCAATATCAGACCAACATGTGTTGCGATGCATGTAATCCCCGTTTGTATACTCAACAAAAGACTAGAATTTTGAAATCTCTCATATATCAACCCTGCATGTCTTGTATGTAGATCGAACCATTGAGCCGAAGAATGAATCAGTTGTGGTATAATTTGAATGACATTATATTGCTGAATTTTAGCAACTTTTGGAAGTAATAGAAACAAACATTCACGTGTTGCAAATAAAAATTTAGTTATCTAGATGTTAATCAAGAAATCTAATTAAAATCTAGAAGAAATAAAAAATTTATGCTAATCACATATGTACCGAAACCCTGAGGCATACATTAGGATGACACACCTCATGCCACCCTGCTTCGAGTCAACTGTGTATGGCCCGACCTAAAACGGGGGTTTCAGAGAATCCTTTTTTGGTGGGAACTTGAGTTTTTTGTTGAGTGAAATGTAATGAAAAATTAGTGAATTGTTTACAAATTCAATGAGTGTAAATATATGGGAAAGATTAGATTGGGGATTACATGTGTTTGACCCTATATCCGTCATTGAACCATTTATAAAAAATCTCAACGTCATCATCATTTGGCAGTTCCATTTCCTCATTAAAGGTGTTCATGTTGTACGTAGTTTCATCGAGGGTCCCTATCGTACACAAAAAATGCACATCATATTATTTGGAAAAAAATTATATCTTAAACTTTTTGTTAAAATAAGACTTATTGTATTACAAATATAGTGTACGGTGGTTCGTGATATGATTACCTGGGGGTGTGATCTGAATAAAATCACCAAAAATATAATCGTGTTAGTACAAGAATAAAATACTTCAAAAAATTTATATAATAAAAAAAAGTATTGGAACACATTATAAAGAACATTACCGTTGCAGGTGTTTCGGTGATAACTTAGATATGGCTTCCTTCTTGCTGGTTAGTCGTATTGATTAAATTATTTGATATATTCATGGTGTTTTCAGTTACACAAGTTCTAGGTGGCGTTATACAACTTGTCTGTACGTATCATGACACAGTACATACATTATTTTTCGTGTTACAATCAATTAGATGCCACCATGTGGAGTAAGTTTTAAAAAATAGTTGTAAATAAGTCGCATGTTGGCATTACTGACATATGTACCTCAGTAGGGAGTAATTCCTGAGCAAGTATATCTTTACCAAATTCATCACTCACATGCAAACGTGACAGATGTGTCTGGCTACCATCAACCTTAGAAAGATAGATTTCGTATGTTAACCATATTAAAATTCACATATAATATACAATTTCATATTTTAAGAAGTATGATGTGTGAAACCCAACACATTTCAAATAACACGTTACAAAAATGTGATAGAAATGAAAAAAAAAAACCGAAGAAGAAATCTACGATACTTGATCTGCAGAATTCAATTTCGTTGACGTAGCACTCTTTATTATTTCATCTACCTGAATGAGATCCTCCTCAGTATAGTTTATGTCGTCCATTTGGTCAGTTTGTATTGAGTCCTTAATAACACCAGTTAGGCATTTGGATGTGGCGGGATTGATGTCATCGTATGGTGTATCGCTCTGATTTTGTGATGATTGTTTAATTTTCTTGAAAACCATTTCATCAATGGTCGGGGTAATTGATTTCTCTTGGCTGTCGGCATGCTACAAAAGAATATATGTTTGAATTAAAAATTATGTATTATGTGATAGAATATTAACTCAACGTGACGATATTGAATATTACCTTATTGTTAGTTGTTTGTGCTTCGTTCGATTGATCAACAATATGGTCATGTTTATCTTTATCATGTGGGAAATGCTTCTTCGCCCTTACAAACATTGTTAGGAGTGCAATGTAGTTGGTTTCCACACTTTGTTCGATACGATTAACCTCTACCTTTAGTTCATTTTGGGAATCTATAATCTCAGCTTGTGATGCACAAATCTCAAGCATTTGATTCATGAGATGCTCCAGGACTCGGATTATGGGTGGCTACAAGTAATGTGTTCATATTTTGAGAAGTAAAGTGAGAATGTGTATGTAAATAAAAATGTAATAAATAGGACTTGGAATAAATATAATGAACCTCTCCCATTTTCGATGTGTGAGCTGCCCGATGCCTGTTTGGCATGAACAATGGATTAGAAGAGCTCGCATGGTTGTGGTCTTTTGCCTGGTAAACTGAATCATTCACAAGGTCAGCCTCGGCAGCAATTGCTGGTGGTATCGCAATGCGCTCTCTTTGTGGTAACCTTTGATAATTAGCAGCCCTCTGTTCCTAGTCGGTAGGTTGGATCACGACAATTTCAACCTGTGCAAAAAAATAGTATTCAATAGTATATCTATCGTACAATATGTCATTTTACGAAGATGGATAATGCAAAATTCAAAATATGCATATCTTTTTAAAGATATTTTGAAACGTGTGCATGTTAAAATATTTACTACCTCATCCACCTTAAATAGAATCCTATCAAGGTATGCCACACATATGCGTGAATCATCGGCGATCCAATTTAGAATGCGGGGGAACTTGCGGTTGACTCTTGTACAAACTTTCCCAATCAATGATGGAATGGACTCATATATCCATATCCGAAAGGCATGGGGAAAACCATGTAGTCTATATGACAATATTCCCTTGGGATCATGAGCAATGGGTTCGTCTTGGCAAGTGTAAGCTTCAGGTACATGTACGTAATTTGGAACAATTCCTTTCCCCATGAAAATGTACTTATGTGTGGTGATTCGACGATTCGAAAATATTCATGTGGCACAACGTTTGCACTCATGGTAGTGTACAAGAAGCTCAAAATTAGGTATAGAGCACCAAGTTTGACAACATCTTCGTCCGAAGTTGCGGCTGTCAGATTGTTGAATGTATTTTCAACGTCTTTCCTGTACACGTTCTTTTTGTGTTTGAAGAACAGATGTTTAATTCGGCTATGTCCAATTTTGAACGCGTTGGTGTTATCATCACCATGTCACTTCAACCCGCTTGTGATTGCGAAATCCTTATCATAAAATTAAGATGTTTACCGGTAACTTCAAACCACATCTCATCATGAGTGGATTGTCTCACTTCCATCAATAAAAACTTGTGAATAACCTAATGTTGTAGGCACATATCTCTCATTTCCAGGAAGTGTCCGAAGCATGTACGTTTGAATAGTTCCTTTTGAGCTGCATTCATTTTGCTGTTCAGTTTTGAAATAACATTCTTCTTGAAAAACACATTAATGCTTCCACCAAATCTTTTCTCCTTTGGGATGTAGAATTCTGATACCTACTACAAATAATTGGATAGATGATGTAAATGAATAATTCAACATAGCAACTTATACAAATACAAATATGATTTCTGATATAATACAGGTGACATAATTGACCCAAAAAAAAAATCCACTCTAATTAACATTGTCTACTCAACAAGTTGTCCTGTAGACAATCTGCATTTCTTAAAATAGCAACATGTATATTTATTACATATCATGATATAAATACATAAGTCAACTGTAAAAGTTAAAACCTCTAAATGAGTTTTATTTTTTTTCTCAAATGATGTAATGTACTATCAAATCAGATGGTGAACTTAATAATATGTGAATACTGCAATAAATAAAGAAACCCATAAACACTGACCACAATAATCTTAGAATGTTTAAATTTGATTTAATAATTATAACTATAACATTTTTAATAATAATTTATTTGTGGTATATTACAGTAACATACCTGGGATTTATGTAGAGGAACGGTCTTCTTCTTCTTTGAGCTCGAGTCAATTGCTACAATCTCCACCTGCCTTTTGTGCCTTTTGTCCATGTGAGACTTATTGATGCTCGATTCGATATCTACTGTCTCCATTTGCCTTTTGAAACTTTTTTTTTTTGACATGTGACTTCATCTTGACATCAACTGTAGTGATGTGCGAGCTTCGAACATCGTTGAGTTCGTCCACCCTGTCCTTTAAGTCTAACAGAATGGTTATTGAACGTGTAACGCGTCTCGATGACGAGTATATAGAATCTCCTTTTGGTTATATAGTCTCCTTGGGTTTTGATAGGACACTCGACTGGTTAATCCATACAGAACCCGGTGTTGGTGTTTGACTATGTGTATTAATAGTACCCATTGACAAATGGCGAGTAGCATTTGTTGCAAATAGGGATTATTCTCCAGTGTTTTCCTTGTTGGAACCCATCATCGGACGAGAACTTGGTGGTGTCATCTTCAATCTCTAGTTTCGCTTAGATGACTAGACGTAGAAGATCTGTTTGATTTGGAATTTTGAATGATGGATTTATCTTTCTCTGTTAGGTTATATATAGATTGGAAGAATCCAAAAATTCCAAGAATCAAGTTTGCATAGATGATTCTTGGGATAGAAATGATGATTAAACGCATAAAGATATATGATTTGTATATTTATTGATGTGTTGAGAAGATTATGGGGTTTTGATTCTTGATCATTTTTGTACAAAAGTTGTAATGGTATGACAGTGAAAACGAGATTAATGGAGGAAATTTGGGAATGTTTTTATGAGGCGTGTTAGGAGGATTTTTTGTCAGCCTTTGATTGTATTAATTGAGGGTTTATGCCAGCCTGCTATTGTATTAATTAAGGGATTGAGTGTATATTTTTTGGTTTTTGATTATACTCCATAAATTGTAGTATATTTGATTAAAAAATTGTGTTAATGTAAAAAGGGAATTTTTATATATTTTAAGGTATGTGGTGAAATTTTCACCTTTTTTTTAATCCCCTAGCTCCGTCCCTAGTTGTCAAATAGGGGCTTAACTTTGTCCAGCCCATGTCTATCAAAATGTGTCAAAAGGGAATTGCCTATTTTACACCTCTTTTGAGATTGGGCAATAAGATGAAATCTAGTCCATGTTTGCCCCCGATTAAAATTAAAATTTATTTTCTATTTCTTTTTATTAATCACACATTCTCTGACAATATTACACGTAAAATCAAATTTTTTCTTTTTTTAACCTCAAATTCTCAAAAAATTAATATTTAAAAATACATTTTTTTTTTTCCAAATTCTCATTATAATGGGGCCAAACAAGGGCTTAATTGAATAATATTATCTAGCATTATCGGTGCTATAATATCAATTTAGGTAGCGTTAAATATTAGACTCAAATATTTTAATACTTAAATAGCACTACTCTATCTAATTTAATTCCTGTTATCTTGGAAAATAAAAACATCTCGAATTGTCAAAAACGTAGGTTTCCATTTTTCAGACAAATAAAAATGGATAAAAAACCACATCACGAATCCCCGTAAAATCCACCCAACTATTTTTTACAATTTTATACTATGGATAGAGAGAAAAAATTCAATTCATTATGGACCATTCAGCGATTCCATGTTATAGTGGCGGTGGGTTTTGGACTCTTCTGACATCGCACTTTGATTCCCATTCACTCCCCCTTGCACTCCTTTTCACATCGCACTTCCATCTTTACCAGAAATTTTGACCTGCCCAAGATCGGTGGAAAACCGGCTGATATTGAGCTGTGTGATTGGATAATGGTCAATATAATGAACGGCGAAAGACGGACCGGTATGGAAGAGGAGTTCATCAGAAGACATCATAAGCATGAGGTTGGAGAAAATCAATNGAGAGATTTTGGGTAGTTAATGTTGGTACAGTTAACCAATGGTTTGATTTTTATTGATATGTGACAAATTTTTAATCCCAGTTCTACATCTTGTGAGTTAATCTGATGAATTGAAGAGATTTTTGGTTTATAGTTGGTATAGTTACCAATTGGTTTGATACTGTATTGATGTGTGACAAAGCTTTTGTTCCAGTTCTAAATCTTTTGAGCTAATTTGATAAATTGGTGAGGATTATGACTTTTATTATTAGGCCAATTATTCCAATTGGTTTGGTTCACAAACTGTAAACATATCTCCACAACAAGGCCCGTCGTCCACCTGAAACCAGTGGGAGCAAGCTAGCCCCTG
>CAIGRQ010035317.1:0-18738 GCA_903798375.1 Fraxinus sp. D2006-0159 | reverse complement strand
TTCTGGACGTATTTGAGCTTTTATAGTTGCCCTAGAATCCTTATCATACAAGTTGGAGTCGGATAAGCAAAACAAAAAATCACGTCGAAACCCTTCCTTACGATCGCAAGGACAAATTCTATGCACCCACAAGGAACAAATTCTTTCCTCACTTTTTTTTCCTGCCACCATGCTTGCGGCCGCATGGTTAATTATACATTCCGGTTGTATGGTATAATTAACTATGCAACATCTTCATTTTGGTCATCCAACTTCACATTTCTCTTGTCTTGACCTCGTTTGTTCATTTTTTTTCTCCAATCATCTCATGCATTTCTCAATTTATGATTAAGCTCGTCTCCGCTCTTGAGTTGGCCTCGGGTCATCTATTGATTATTTGCATTTTGGTCCTGAACTTTCGTTTTCCTTATTTTTAGCCCATTTTCTCTATTGTTTCTCTAGTTTCTACGATAATCTTCATTGTTGTCCTACAAACATAATTTACACAAATTAAGTTCTATTCCGAATGTTTATCGACAATTATTCATGTTTGTGAACCAAAATAAATGAATAAAAGCGCCATNCATTTTCTCTATTGTTTCTCTAGTTTCTACCATAATCTTCATTGTTGTCCTACAAACATAATTTACACAAATTAAGTTCTATTCCGAATGTTTATCGACAATTATTCATGTTTGTGAACCAAAATAAATGAATAAAAGCGCCATTATCAAATTTATACAAATTGAGAATGTTGTGTTGCTTTGAAAGAACCATAATTTTATATTTATTAATATTCTTGAAGAATATTAGATGGTTATTTTTTAAGAATCACAATTTAGACATTATAATGTAAGTATTTTATTGATCCTGAAGATTGCAATTTTAATTAAATTGCTTCTAAGAAAGCAATAATTTATTTATATCAAGATTCTCGAAGAATATTATTTTGAGACTCTAGAATGTCAATATTGTGTGATATAAAGGGATAAACTTACTATTGTTACTAATTTATTCTCTAGTAAATAAAAGAGAAACCTACAAAGTTATTAATAGTGTTTTTTAATTGGTACACTGTACTAAACTCTAGTGACTATTTTGATAAATACTATATTGGACCAGAAGTTCAATAACTCTTATATTTTATTGTTTTGCATGCCTAGTTAGACCATCACTTGATCAATAATGATGTGAAGTGAGAATTCAAATGGACATTCAATGAAGAATTAGAAGATTCTTTAATCCAATGAATTTATATATATTATTTGTTCTCTTTATTGAAAATAGGTCATTGATTATACATAGCTAAAATAGGAATAGAATTTCCTATATTTCTGAAAATTATTTAGGGCGATAAAGGGAACCCCATCACCCTCCACGTTGACCATCTATATATTATTGTATCTAATAAATTTGATACATTTATTAGATGATTGCATTGTAAATTATTGCTCAAATTTTAAATTATAAGCACAATTTTCAGATTACACAATCAAACGGTGTGTCTTGTTAATGCTAATGAGCCTAAATCTCAACGTTTTAAAAGTGTTGTTGAGATGTCGATAAATAGTTTAACACTATTGCTTGTTAAACACCTTCAATTAATTTAATCGAGAACAAAATACTTCCCACTTCTGTTTAGAGAATGATAGTGTAACATGTGTTGATCAAGTATTCCCTTACATAATTTGCTTATGGTCAGAGCATGATGTCTTCATTTAAGTATTTGATAGTGCACTATATGTACAATTAATCCATCACATTGCACTAAGATGAAATGTAAAGATTGTTGAGAAGTTTGATCCCTTATCCTAAACCGGTGATGTTATATAACGCGGTTTATTGATTGTTAATTTGATTGAATTGTTTTCTTAGAATTAGGGGATGAATTTATAAGCTGCAAATAATGTATAAATGCATCGTGAATACATTAGATTCTAAGACAAACTTCTTGAAAATTATAAGAATCTTTGGCACTCTTGAAGCGTTAAAATTATTGTGAGGACAATTTATAAAAATTATATCTGATGCATCTTTGGCACACCAGAAGCGTAAATATATTCGATTCTAGACAAAATTCTTCAAAAGATAAATGCAGCATATAAAGAAGATGGTCATATTTAGAAGGCATATACTTTTGAAAAGGATATAGACATAAGAAAATGTAAAGCCCCAGAAGAGGTTCAGGTACCTGAAAATATTGAAAATTGAGATATCTCAATAAGTAAAAGAAATAGTATTGAAAATAAAATGTTGTCGACAATAATTTTGTACATAATGTACTGCTTCATATTATGAATAGCTAGCATATCGAAATAAATTTATTGAAGTATATCGTTCTAAGAAATGGTTGGCCAAATAAACGACGAAATCATAGCAAACTGAATTTACTAGAGAAACATAAGTTTTGGATCTACAGTTCGAACACCTAAAGATATATACTTATGCAAAATGAAGATATATAAAATAAAGTTGTAATATGAAATGTACGACTATTTGCATTATGAATTTCTCAAAGATTGGTATAAATATATAAATTATCATGTGGCGGATACAATCACAAATCTTTATCTTGTTAGCCTAATAATGTATTAAATTTGATATTCATGTAATAGATGTGATTATAACCCACTTATCTTGTATGACTTTTATACTATTTTCGAATGATTTTATGCTTGAAGCATATAATTCAAGTGATATTATCACGAGGGGGAGAATACACATTGTACTCTTTTCCTTTGACTACGATTTTGTCCCATTGAATTTTCTGGTAAGGTTTTTAATAAGACAAATTTTATAGCGTACTAAAAAAATTAATATACAAATTTTCCATAGTTAGGATTTTTCCTAATAAGGTTTTAAGGAGGCATATTTCTTTGTGTAATGAATGCCCATAACGTAAAAGATATTTACCCTCAAAACAATACTCCTATATATGTATAACTCCCAAAGAAATCAATAAGTGCTATTTTTTAATTATCATGTTACTACATCCATCAAAGATTGATAAATATCTTGTATGAAGAGTGTTATTTGAAGAATATATAAAACAATACGAGACATACTTCACCAAAAATTGTAATATTGAAAACATTAACGCACAAGACAATGATGAATTGATACAAAAATTGAATCAGGGGGAGCAATTGTACTTTTTCTTTCAATCAAATTTTGTCCTACTAAATTTTCTAGACAATGTTTTAATAAGGTATATATTTTGTAATATGACATTCAATGGAGAGTTGTAAATAGAGTAATGATATTCATAGTGAAAACTATTGATAGACGGACAAAAGGCATACACATGACAGTTTGTTATTTGATATATTAATGAGTAACTTTTTATTATCTCATGCATAAAATAATAAGTTGTCATATGTATGTCATGTAGGATGACTATCGATAGTTTTCACTATGAATAACATTATTTTTGTAAATAATATGATCATAAATAACAATTATATCCCTGTAGTCTTAATTTTTATTATGATTGTATTTCTAATTCTTGTCTATAAATATGGTGCTTTGGTTCTTAATCAAACACACTAGTCTATTGTTTTTCCATTCTTATCTCTTTTTCTCTCTGTTTTATAATGAAAAATGCACTTTTTTTTCCTTGAAAATGGAAAATTATCTCACTGTCATATAGAGTCTTGGTGATCTTAGAGCATCTCAAATTTATTTTCTGAATTGCTATCTAATGCCAATTTGCAGTCTACATGGCACGTGCCTTGTATATAATTTCAAATAAAAATCAATATATGGAGAGGATTAAAGAGAGAAAATCTAAAAATAGAAACAAAATCAAGTAATTATTTTTTAGACGCAGTCTTTTTTTCTTATAGTAAAACTTTAAGCAATCCACATTAGCAATTTCGAAACAGTTTTTTGCTTATATACTAATGAAGTACCACGTGACTCGATATCTATATGAATCCAAATCTACTAAGTTACTCATGATATGATCTACATCTTATAGTCTAGCCATGGATGCTTCCACATATTTGGAAGGAAACAATCAATAAAGACCCTAGCTTCTACAAAATAAAAGTTGAGGATTGCAGTATCACAAATTAAATGTTGGAGGTTGCATTTACATTTTCAGTAAAGGTTAGTTTGAAATCAAACATGATAGGTAAAAGATTTTATAAAATAGATGAAGTAAAAAAATAATTTTTTTTAAAATACTACCCAAATTGGTCAAAATTGGACATGAGTCAAACCAATAAATTACATCTCTACCTCCAAAACAAAATATAATTATTTAAATCCTTTATCTAGAAATAAGTAGCTTGCTATACATAATATGTTTTGTTCCATCGCCAATAAAATAGAAAGATATTTATTAATCAATAAACCAATAAAGTTAAATTGAACCGGAAGAAAAATATGCGGAAACTGCAATTTGAAATCGAATTTGAATTTTCTCAAAATGCTTAAAATAGTTCATTAGAAAATATGTCAAAAACCGCTTAAATCGAACTGTTTACGCCTGATGACCTATTACAATATGGATATAAGCAGGCAAGCTAGATACGTGTGTGTGAGCATCCTTTTCGAAAAAATGGATATGACATGGACGTTGCCTTGCCATGACCGAAAGCATGTGTGCTCTTCAATGTTTAGTACGTATTCAGGAATTAAGGTAGCATGCGAATTTAGTGATGAGCAAGTGATCGAAGCACGGATGCCTAATTTACTTGATGGCGGCATCACGATTCACGAGGGAGAATTTGGGGATGCAAGTCAAGTTGGTGTTGATTGATAGATTGATGCAGGTTGAGTTCAACGGCATTGGGAACTTACTGTCCAGTTGATTTCAATACTTGGATAGTGAAAATCAGGCTGAATGGAAGCCACATGACGGCAAATGCAGGTGGTTTCTGCTCTAGGCATGATATAGGGACAGTTAGGGGCAATTTCTGGCTTGAAGGACTCGAAATCTAGGAAAACTGATCCAACAGTTGGGCTGTCAACTGTCAACTGTAATCCAGATTCTCTATTTATTCCGAGTGTTGGGGCAATTTAAATGGATAGAATAGTGAATGCAATGATGAGAATACAATTGGATGTGTTGCTTCTTCACAATTTTTGTACTTTGTTTGTTTCTTCGTTTTATAGAAATAAAGTTAGAAAGGTTCCTGTAAATCTGTGTTCTGTTTCATATTCTTCCATCTTCAGCAATACTTGGTCTATGATCTGTTGGTTTTCAATACCCAGAAGTGTAAATTTGTGTGCGGTTGGGGACGGAAAACCTCAATGCCATCACAGATTGTTGGAAAAATCTGTGACAATATGTCATCCGGGTTGGCAAACATAGCACGACTAAAGCTTTTTTATTAACACATCAAATAAGCAACTTTCTATTTCATGAGTACACGTCTAGATTCCAAACTTCTGTTCACGTGAAAAAAAATAAAAATTAAAAGAAAAATGGGATTCAAGTCCAAGCAAATTACACTTTTGAACTCAAAATGTGTCAAACCAAACCAAACAGTAGATTGTGTAAAGATATAATAGAGTTCTAAGTATCAAAAACTACTCTCCCCCCGTCAAATCTTGACTGGCCTTTACAGCACAAAATCTCAAAACAAATTTCACAATTCCAAACACGCATTTTAACCCGCTACCACTGATAATCATTTTGTACTTTCTTGTTTTCATGAATTACATTTTCCTCGAGTAATACAAGATGCAGGACGGGAGGCTGCATCAAGTTGGAGAAAATGCACTCATATTCACATAAGTCACTCACGCTGGCAACAATAGGTTCTCCCCCCACGTCCAAATTAAAGACATCCCACTGTTTATGCAACTTTCCTAGCATCGAATCTCATATGAACCAGCTTTTGTTATATAACGAACCCACTCGACTGTGTTGTATCCACTCCTTTCCCACACCTGCCAATCAGACGATGAGTGAAGTTTTCAATCTTAAAATATAAGGTAACAGAAAACACACTACTATTTAGATGAGGAAGTATACCTTGAGGAAACGAACACGTAAACCGGACGCTGTAAACATGGGAACCTACCACAAAAGTTTGATCTTTGTGAGAAGGAAAGGCAAGGGGGGCAAGAAGAAAAAGATTATTTTACGCGATGAATGCCATACATTGAATATTTGAATTATATACCAGTTAGGGGATCCCTTTACTGTTCTATTAATATAAAACTGTCACAACAATACCTTACATATCCACCCACACTCCAGTGGGAGTGTTCTTTTTTTTCCTGAAGAGAGGAAAGGAGGAAAGGGAGGGACCAAATAGAGTATGCAATGTAATAGAAACCCTAAAAACAGTACCAAAATGTACAGATTTAAGTTGTACCAAATTACCAGTTAATAACGTTAATGAGAGTCCATTATCCCATAATCCTATAATGTTTGGTGTTCGCACACCATCTTACACTGTTGTAACAAGTTTGTTCCCTAGGCAAATATGGGATATTTTCTTTCCTTTTTTCTGCACGCAGGGACTGAGAAGGGAGGATTTTGTTCATTGTTTTAAATTTTTTTATTGATATTCACATAACTTGATTTATTTATATTTATAACGGTTAATTTACATTCAAATAAACCTCTTGACGGAGAACCCCCTCTACTTCCCAACCCCCACCAATCTCCAAAGGACAAAAATCAAACGGGAACTGCCCCTTTTGTGTCAGGATTAGGGTAGACCAATCTGCCCAAGCAAGTACCTCCATTCTAGACACACAACCCCTCCCAAGCCTTGAAATAATACACCAATAATCCAACCTTCATCCCAAACTATTTCTGTCCTTTGCACATAAAAAAAAAAAAAAAAAGTAAAACTTCCGCCAAAATAAGCTTATCTATGTCATTTTTTACTCACAATAATTTGACTCTGTTGAATTGAAATGTCATATTGCAATAGTAAATCAAAGCTACGGTACCTGAAATTCCATCTGAATAGGTGGCCGAGTCCAAGACTTTTTTTCCGTTATTGTTGAAATCAACTCCACTTCAGCACTCAATGTTGGCTCGGTTTGTCCAGGAAATTTTCTTATCCTGCAAAGAACATAGTATACCCAAAATTAAGCCAAACAGGAAGTGTAAGAAAATATATGAATGACATTCTTATAAATTATAAGGTCTGCAGTACTACTATGAGAACAAATAAAGCTATTTTATGTCTAATAATTGAACATACAGCCCTTCAATTCATAGCCACGAATTCTCAACCATCATTTCTGCCCAGCATTATTGGAATATATTCATGATTATCCAAACTTTATTTGCATAATTAACACATTTGGAAATTTAAATAATTTTTGCACGCATTGAAGTTGTAGAAAATCGAATTATTTTATGCCTTTTGTCAAAAAAAAAGTTATTTTATTTTTTTGCTTAATGAACTGAACTTGTTAAGTAACTTGCCAATATAATCGCCCTACTCGACTCCCTACTCAACCAAGTTTACACTTGTATAAGTTTTATTTTGTTCTCACTTGTCATTCTATAACTTTAGCCTTTGCTTGAGCCCTATTTTGGGTAAAATGTGTTTTGGAATAGTGATTTTTTGGAGAATGAGTGATTAAAAAACAAGAAAATATTTTCTAGTTATGTGTAAAATTATTTTATTGAAGAATGTGGTTGAAAATGAATTTTAAAAAAAAAATGAGTTATTGAAAAAAAGGGGCTCAAACAAGGGCTTAAGATCTCCAAATTTTTGCCATGTTGCAAGTGCCAACAAAAGACCTACTACAAAGAAAGTGACAATTTTATCTTTAAGATATATCTCCTTTGTAGGGTAGACTCAAAAATAATCATTTTTAGAGGGTAAAATTTGAAAACAAATTGAAAAAATGCCGAAACCACCAATTTGGTGGGTTGCGAAATACAACCTAAATTACACTACACTTATGTTGGGTAGTTTCTAAACCATCCAAAACCAGTTGAAAAAAAATCGGCAAGCAGACCGTTAAATTAGTCCTCGTTAAATGAAATGAATAACGAGAAATCTGAGAAATTTTAATTGCTCAACTCATAAAATTAAATTTTGGAACTTTAATTAATTTATTACCATGAGAAATAAAAAGAAAGCTACCAATGTCGTGAAGTGAGGGAGAAGCAAACAGAGATGAAATTATTAATATGTCATAATATTATAGACAGACATGTATCGCTATTACAAAGTAGAATACCCTATTTATAAGATTATAAGCAGTATTCTAAAATGCACGCATATACTTTGCATATGTTTGCATATTCACAATGCATTTTTTAAACGCATCGCTATGGGGGTATATGCGTGATAATGCGGTCAACCATTTCGTTGACTGCATATGCACGCTTAAACGTCAAAATGCTATCGCATGTCTTAAAAATTGTGTCAAAATTAGTATGACAAACCCATGAATTATATACAGCAATTTGTAGCATTTCAATGTTTAGAACAAAAAACAAAAATCAAAACGAATTTTTTGTAGAGATGTAAACTATCTACAATGAGCCAGAGTCTCATTCTTCTTCTATCTTACGCTAGTTTTACTAGCAAGTGATGCTAGTAGTGCACAATCTTGAATTGTTGATGGTTGTGATGAGGAGGTTGCCAATAATATCTTATCATCTACAAGAAGTAATATAAGTTTTTTAGTTGAAATAAGAAAGCAGGATGAAGATGGTTTTGCATTGGATGAAGAGGAAATTAAATTGAAATCTGATAAAGAGCTAAATAAGAATTAGAATTTTTTAAGC
This sequence comes from Fraxinus sp. D2006-0159, assembly GCA_903798375.1. Classification (NCBI taxonomy): domain Eukaryota; kingdom Viridiplantae; phylum Streptophyta; class Magnoliopsida; order Lamiales; family Oleaceae; genus Fraxinus; species Fraxinus sp. D2006-0159. The sequence continues at coordinate 10,037 of CAIGRQ010035317.1, read as the reverse complement.
AGATGTTCGTGTCGAATCTAATTATTAAAATTGAATACCAAGTAATTATAGTATTTATGATTTTAAGCAATAGTTTTTATTGAAATTTTGAAAAGTATAAAGTTCAAGTAATTGTAGTGTTTATAATTATGAGCAACATATATTTATTTATTTTTAAAAATTTGAAGAATATGTATAAAGTTCAAAGAATGCATTACTTTATTATTAGTTTAGAATATTTAAAATAATATTAAAAATCAAAAAACGCATAATTATGTATATACTTCGTATAAGCATGCATATGCTTGTAATGCTCGATCGAAATGCATTAGTATATATTAAGCATTTTAGAACCTTGGTTATAACCCTAAAAGGAAAGGTTGTGTGATAATCACAAAATCCACTATTAAGGAAATTAATCTCACATAATTAGAAAAAAAAAATATCATGGAGAATGATCTTTATAATATTCAAAATCCCCATCAAATTCAATATGGTGTTATAGAAACCAATTTTAGTTTGAAAATTAAATTGATCCAATCAAATTGCCATCTTCCAAAGGTTAAATGATACTTCAAAATTACTTGTATACCAACCAAGCCAAACACAAAACTCAATGCTGGTACAATAGAAAAATCATCATCCACCAATCTAACCAAACCATCACGAAAACTTGAAGGAGACACCTACAAATATAACGAACAAGGCCAAAACAAAAACTACAAACAATTTTAATAACAAGACCAGCCAATGATAGATCATATTTAATAGTAGCATTTCGAAAATCCATATGATGTATCAGTATTTCACTCAAAGATGAAAGAGACGGACTAATCAAACAAGAATCCTGTCCCACGAGGAGGCTATAACAACAGATGTAACAAAAATAAATTCGATGAAAATTAATAAAGATTTTCATCAGAATAATTCTAGCATCGAAAGATACCAACTACAGCTTGATGTGAAATTCAACCAAGAATCGACTATGACTACAATGTAAAGCAATGGTACAATTGGTGTTTTTCATTGTCTATAAACTAACTGCAATCTGTATAGCTAAAAGAGGAATGGAGACGAGGATATTCTTTCAAAGTTTTCTTTTCCAATTTAATTCAAGTGATACCAACAGAACACGTATCAAACAAAGACAGCATGACCTCAACCAAGAGAAAACTGAACATGAGAGACAAGCGCAGGGATAAAAGGACAAGAAGAAACAAGATAAGAAATCAAAAAGTCCGAATTGAAATTAAGAAACTGGAAAACAAATACAGGACTTCGAAAAAAATGAAAATGATACTTAGCAGGATGAGCGACTTCGTGCCGCTCGTCGGATAACTTAAGTGATTGAAAATTTAACAATTAAACCTGCTCTAATAGACTAATACCATGTTAGAAAATTATAAATTGTATACTATAGACTTCTATCACTATTACAAAAGAGACCCTATTTATAGAGTTACAAATAACTCTAAAAAGGAAAGATTGTGTAGTAATCACCCAATCAACTATTAAGGAAAATCTCACACAATTCAGAAAATATCAAGGAGAATAATCGGTATGATCTCTCCATCTCTTCAACAATTTCTATGAATCAAACTCCAAGAAAGCAATCCTCTTCCTCCCTACTTTTAGTCTCGTGTGCTCTTTCAGAAACTTGAAAATCTTAATTTCTATGCAATAATAAAACAAAAATAAAAGAATAATCACCCAATGGACATGCAAGCATCAGCATCGGAATTTGCACTGCTTCTCTCTTCACCACCAGTGTCATGCACTTTCTGTCGCAATAGAATACCTTGAGAATCCTAGAAAACTCAATACCTTGAAGAGCGACTAAATATGGTGAGTAGAATCCTTTGAGTGCTCGGCACCTCGGGAAGAACTCCCAAGCTATTGAGTATAGTTTCCAAGTACAATACTCGGGACAAGGAGTTATGCATGTCAACTGTTTTGAAAGTTACCCCTAGTATTTCAAATTCATTTTTAGGGGAGACTGGTAATGAAGATAATTTTTGTGAAGGCTCTTTCTAGGATTTTTCTTTACCTATCTATTCTACCTTAGACCCTTTGCAACCAATAGATTCACTTGTATGAAACTTGCAACACAGCCAAAATGATCGTGACGCCACAACAAAATGGTGACTTAGTTTCAGGGAGATGTGCACCATTTAGTGCTCAAGCAAAAGACTCCTTGTCCATACAAGGAGTAATAATCTGAAAATAAAAAGGTAAGATTCTCAACATTTTCATATCCAAGATAAGTAATCATGGGTCGAATGCAATTATTCTTGTACTTTATTTTAACTAAAGAATATGTTCAAATTGATGTTCAAATTGCCAAAAGAAAGGTATTAAATCTTGTAAATTGCATCGTATTTCAAGTTTTAGTTCTTACTATAAGCTATCTCCTTCATTTAAACCTTTTCGCTGCTAGTTTATCTGCCTAAGAGATTCTAAAAACCATACAAGATTCTATTCTGGTGCAATAATGGGAGGTTGCATTTATGGAAGACATGAGGGTGTTTAAAAAGAATGATAAAAGGAACTAAAGAATTTGTCAAAAGGGAGAATCCAATCAATGCAAGTGGCTCTTCACAGTTAAGTACAAGGTAGATGGATCTATCAACAAATATAAATAAGACAGGTTTGTATTGGATATATTGTGGGTATAAAACAAGATTGGTTGATAACTCTTAGCGATGTTGCATATCCTATCCGGTTTGGTGCTTTTGCTCTAAAAAGCACCTGCTTGTGTCGTTTTTAATTCGCAATAGAATGGGGATTCATGCCCTTGTTACATACCTTCATGCAAGTTTACAGAATCAACTGTCAAGAAACATTTCCTCAAGGATACATGGACTACACACGTGTAAGATACAAATGACACACACATTGACACATGATTTTTCAAAAAAGTAGGACATGGAAAATTCATATAATATCTTTATTTTATAATTTTTTTATACAAGACAAGACACATGACATGTAGGACATTTGCCCTAGGGTGTCTCTAAAGCAGTAATTTAAATAAATATATAAAAAATGGGACAAGATATTGCCGAACATGGACATGCTACTTTAGTAGGAGTGTCTGTGCATCCTAACTTTTCTTCCAGGGGCTAGGATGGGCACAATACAGGTGCAACAACCTTTACCTGGTCTTTGAATGAAATAGATGTGAAGAACGTTTTTCTAAACATGGAGCTTGAGCATATGAATTTGTCACCGGGATTCGGAGTATATGCTAAGGGGAAGGTATGGTCTAAGCAGTCACATGCTTGGTTTTATAGGACTAAGTACAAGATTGCCAAAGTTGGTAATTGCTTAAAAGCAGTAGGTCCCAAGAAATGTGGTTAAAAAGTATGTAAAAGTTGTGGAACCTATGGAATGTGAGGATAAAAATAGAATTTGGCCAATTTATAAACAATTATAAGATTTAACAAACATGCACCAAGTCAATGAAGAGGCTGAATATACTCAAAGATGATCAGACCACACATTGTTCTTCAAGAACTCAAGAGCTGGAGGCATCACCATTCTTATTGTCTAATGTACATGATATTGTACTAATCAAGGATAACATAGTAGAAATGGAGTTTAATTAGAGATTAAGGACCTCAATCAGCTAAGGTATTTTTTAAGCATGTAACAAGATCGAAATGGGTATATTTGTTTCTCAAAGGGAGTACATGTTAAATCTCCCAAATGAAATTGGAATTGTAGGCTGTAAATCATTTGATGGTCCCAATGATACTTATCACAACGGAGATATGTCAAGAGGAACCACGAGGGATGAAGGGCAGTATCAAAATCAGGAAATTAATCTACTTGTCTCTCATAAGAGCTGACTTAGCATTTGCTTTGTGAGTCAGTTTATGCACTCCCCTGTTAAGAACATCTTGAAGCTGAATATAAATTTTTGGGGCATTAAAAGGTTCACTATTTAGAAAATAAGACATGCATATTGAAGTCTATAAGATGATTGAGTAGGATCTATTTCAAACAGGCAGCTACAATATAGATTTGTGTTTTTATTGTATGTAACTTGGTGACATTAAGAAGGAAGGAAAAAACATTTATTAATTGCAAATTCCGCCAAACCAAAACTTAGGGCCATGGCCAATGGGATTTGTGAGGTTATGTGGATGTAAAAGTTGCTAAAGGAATATAAGGTTACTATTATAGGTCATATGAAACTACTTTGTTATAATAAAGTTGCCGCTAATGTTGCTCATAACCTTGCCAAACTTGTAGGATTAAAGCACATTGAAATTGATAAGACATTTTATCAAAAAGACGTAATGAGGTACCATTCACATGCACCTTTTGCCACCATCAATAAACAGCTGGCAAGCACATTCTCTAAATGACTAAAGATGCTAGAATTTGATACTTTAGTTAGCAAGCTCAGTGTGAGCGACATATTTGAACCAGCTTCAGGGATAGCACATAACTTAAATAAGGAAAACCATATGGCTATCCTAAGATTAGATTACTTATTTTCATTTGTTAATTTAAACTTAGCATATTGGTGCAACTAAAACTCAGTAGGTTGTTAAAGCCTGTAAAATGGCTTGCTGTACCATGTAAACTATCGACATTGAATTCAAATTATTTTTTTCCATCCATTGGAATTTATGCAGTTATGTTTAAATATTAGTTGCACGTGTTGCTTTAGTTCTTCCTGCAGATCTACCAATGAACCAAACGAAGTCGCAGAAAAGGATTTGTGTAGCCAATTCCAAATTCATTGGTAAAAAGGCAGAGTTTGTTTTGTTTTATATTCATTACACATATTATGTCCAGCTAATTGCAATGAGAGATTCTCTCTCGAAGAGCAACAATGTTCCATATTACATTAATTTCAGAACAGTGTTTTAGAACTGTTTCAGACCGCTTTAATAACCAGAACAGCTTATATCATTCTTGCTCATTAAATAAAATATTTGTTTTCAATTATACCCGAACATATTTTGTTGAATTTGACATTTTGAGACACAAATGTGCTGAGAGAAACACATCACACAAGGCACCTAAAGCCACTTATTCACACTAGAAAATAATCGGGCTACATGAAATCTTTGACCACAGAGACTTTGGCATTTGCTTAATCAGACAGAAAACTATTGCACTTATATAATTAACAAGGATGGTAATGAAAATATATAAAACTGAAATATGAATTAACCATGTTCAGATGGAGCAGTCACACAAATAAACATATTCAAATACTTACTTCCAAACCAAACAGTCAATAGCTGGATTATACTTTGCTCGGCCAGATGTCACCTGAAAACTTGTTTTTGCTGTTTGTTTCGGTACTGGAACCTTAACAACCACTCCAAGCGCAAACATTTTTGCCCCGAAAACACTCTTCACCTGATGAAGTATGACTGTGTTAAACTCATAGTACATCACAGACAATAATAAACATATTGAAGTAAGATGTCTAACCTTAACATTGACTTCCATGCGTGTCCTTCCCAATTCCTTGATAGTTGGCAGTACCCGAAATGGAAGATTTACTCCCTCTGTAATACGATACCTATGGCAAAGCATTTATTATTGTAAGAGAAGCACTTGTGTAAGTATGCAAAAGATGGGTACGTATCTAATGGCAATTCAAACACAGAGGGATATAGTGAGTGAAATATAGCAGTGTCACTATGCAATGCATAAATATAAGCGATTACATAATCAGTTTACTTCATATTATGCAGATACAGATTCTGAAATATAAGCTAAAAGGCATTGTGAGATTCTCCTAAGCAAAATATTAGAGCGTTAACAAAAATGCAATCCACTAAAATCAGGGATTGACAGAGATAGGAAACAAAACAATCAAGAATATTTTTAAACAAAATTATGACCGCGTTAAAAAGTACAACCCACTGAAATTAAGTGTTGACAGAAATTTCTGGGATACAAAAATTCTAAAATAACCATATTAATGCACATGGTGGTATATTTCTCTGCATCCTATTCAGTTCAAATCTCAACTTTTGACCCATCTCCCCATAATTTTAAAGGTTATCTTCATTCCCATAATTACCATGTAATAATGGGCAAAGTCATTCTCATCCCTCATATCCCATGACCCACACTTCTGGTGATATCTCTAGGCTCCAGCTGACCACTTTGGGGGTCACACTTGCATTAGTTGTGCTTCTCATCATAATGCAGGTTTCTTCCTTCTGGTTTAGTTTGTCTAAATATTATCATGCATTGAAGAACCCACCCAAGGTTGTGAAACTTTCTCAATCACCAAATCCATCAATTATTCATATTTGAACCATCATTTGCAGAAGTTAATTTGCATTTGGGTTCCCAACCTTTTTTCTTTGCGTTTAACTCCAAAACCTTCCATTTTGAGTATCAGTTTCATCCTTTTTCACGGTTTCCGCCCAACCTAGTTGTTAGATTTGCTGAAAAGACTATACCCTCAAACTGAAATAAGCAAATAAATAAATATGAAAAGGGAAGAAAAAGATTGAAGAAAAGAAAATTAAATAAATCTTCTCCTCTTTACTCCCACCTCTCATCCTCCTAACCCCAGCAAACCCCTGCCCTCCAGTCTAACCTTGTCTTCACTTGACTTCAGATCAAAAGAGAATACATTTCTCTAAAAGTATTTGTGCTTAGGTAATGAAACTCTAACTCAGATTTACAATTATACACCTGATCTTGCCAAAACAACTGTTGGTTCGATCATCTTCACAAGAGGGCGAATGCATCTCTTCTTAGTTTGCAATTTCAAGAAATTTAGAGAATAGTTGTTGACGATAGCATCAAGAAGGCGATAATTTCTGCCATAGGGAAAATGACAGAGCCTCACAGAACCAAAAGTTGGAGGTAGATTGTGGTTCTCTCTCCATCCCTCTCCCTTTTATTGATCTACTTATGAAAAGTGATGATCTGTCCAAGGGATGGAGGAAGGGGAAGGGCAACTGAAGGTGGGGGCGGGGAAGGAGAAGGACAACTGAAAAGAGCCTCTGAAGGAGAAGGGCATGGGGAATCTGCTGAAGGGGGATGGCCAGAAAGTGGGGCGTAGCAGCTGCAGAAAATTTTCCCAAACCAATTAGTTTCCCTTATTGATCCTATGAAAATCTCCTTGAGAGATCATATCATTTCAAAACCCCTTATTAATCCATGTCAACCCTGCTTATCAGTCCAATTTAAACCCCCTTGCATCCAACTGTAATGAAGCTGCCCCGCATCATTTAGCATCCTAGCAAAACTCGAAACAGTTGATTTCAGAAGCCTGATTCGCATTATATTTGTGGATGTCCATTACAAGAAACATCCAATAAAAGCTACAGGTACCAAATTGCTTTGAAGACCGTCAACAAACTGGTTATGACAATAACTACATTTTTCTAACTATTCGCAAGACCATAAAGCACAATATACTTTCTCGTTCTTCCTGATGATCAAGGCTGAAATGAGATGAAAATCTCCTCCACCACCATTGTAACAGCAAAAATTGATGACAGGTGCCACTACTACTCCAATTTGACATATCAACAATATACAGTTTTTGATATGGGAGGTGAAAGCTGAATAAATATCTTTAATGGACTTCCGTACAATATTTATGTAATGTACAAGGTGTTTGTACAGCAAGTTTGTCTACGGAAGGGCATGTCAGAAAGAAAAAGAACAAAAATATGCACTACTTTACTTCTCCATGAACCTGAATCACATAAAAAATAATAATAATAATAATAATAATAGAAACATCATCTTACTTCATTAATTCAAATTCGCCATCTGGAGGAACAAAACTAACAGTCTTTTCTGAGTTGAATCTTGTTAGATTGACACACTGGTGGAAAGTTACATCATCAAGCTCGATTGTTTTTCCACTGCACAAGCAACATGATTTATAATAAAGTTGTTAGGAAACGGAACCAACGCAGACTCTCAAACTACACAGGAAGAATAACCAGAAAAGGCTCAACTTCAATGTGAGCCTATCTGTAAAGTAAATCATTCAGATACTGATCAGCTGATGCATAGTTGTGGTGATCAACAAAAAAGAGACAATGTGAAAGATATACGGATTGTTGCCTAGATGTCGTTTATTGCACGTCACTAGGTAGTTCACTCTGACAAACTTGACAACTGCACATTACTAGCAAGTACACGAGATAAAATAATTGAAAGTAATCTCATGAAGAAGATAAAGAAAGCTACACTTTACGAATACGGCTGGTAGCAAGGGAGCAAGTTAAAGTATGGGAAAATATAACAAGCTAACTATAGCATAAATAAGTCGTCGTTTGCTTAATTATTGGTTTAGTGACAGAAACATTACTCATATTTAGCCTCCGTATAAACGATTTATAAATCATTTCTAAATGATCAAATTTCATTTTTAACCACACGTTCCAATGGATCCACTAGTACAATTAATTTATCCACCACTCATTTCTATCAATTTATAGATTAAACCATTTATAAATTCTTATCAAAATGGAGTATAAAATTTTAAACGATCTAAAAAAACAAAAGCATCTGAACTGAACGATAAATTTCACATGGCCCACTTGACGAAAAACAAGAACATGCATTAATTTTTATAGAGAATTATGTCCACCTTTAGAAATATTATTAACTGTAGAAAGTGAAACCTCTTTTTCTTAATATATAATCAATTACAATAAGAATACAATGAATTTATTGGAGAAAATGACCTCCTTGAATCTAAATCTAGTAAGTCAATTAACTACAACACCTAATATTCCAAAAATAAACATTCACTACTAAAGTATACAAAGATAAATCTAGAAATAAGGGATTTAGAATTGAAATTCCACTCTCCTTGAAGCTGGGGCGTAGATGTTAATCATTCCCACCTTGGTGATTAAGGCTTCAAAATTAATTCTTAGAAGATCTTTAGTAAGAATATCAACAGTATGAAGACAATTGGAGTACGAGTCATTTTGATTATTCTTTTCTCAATCTTCTCATTGATGAAGTGACGAGCAATCTTCATATGCTTAGTTGTGTCATGATGAACTGGGTTCTTTGCTATATTTATTGCAGCTTGATTGTCACAAAGCATCTTCATTAACTTCTCAGAAGGAATCTTTAATTCTTCAAGTATCCTTCTGATAGGCCACCTATCAAGTATACCTATGCTAGAAGAAACAAGGAGGATTGAGAAACGAGAGGCAGCAACAGAAATCTGTTACAAGGGCAAGTGGGGGGATATTAGTTAGGAAATCCTTATAAATAGATGTAGAAGGGAGGGTAGAAAGGAGGCTTTTATTGAGTGAGTAGGGAGACCTTTAGGAGATTTTTAGCCCTCTCGAATGACTATTTGTTATTTCCTTTCTTGCTGTAATTTCTTTTAATTCAATAAATATATTGTTGTTCCTTTAATTCTTACACAAATCTGCCCCTTTTCCAGTTAGAACCTTATTAAATGGTATCAGAGCATGTCTATCTGTTGGCCCAGATGAAGATAGAAAGTAGAGTGGAAATCATGGAAAAGGAGATGAAGAAATTGAAAGTGGAGATGCAACGCCTTCCCTAATTGGAAAAATTTGTGGAACGCCTAACACAGAATATGGCCAAGATGATGCAGACAGTGGAGGCAACCCAGAAAATTGTGGCAGCCTTCATCCATCCGAAAGCAGAGATGAGTAGAAAGGTTGAGGGAGAGGGAATCGGATGCCTTACAGAAGAATGGATTCCAACGAGCCCATTCCAGACCAATCACCGAACACAAGATAGAGGAAAGGCACCAAAAGAATCAGGTGAAGCTACTTGTGGCAGAGTCACGATGGCGATCGGTCAGGGCATACATGGGAGATCAGTGGCAAGGTTCCCGCGCTCGTTAGAAGCTTTGGCTGCACCTATGACGGATCTCACAGAGGGGGTGCTGGAGGGAACATTTATAAATGGGCTGAAACAAGACATAAGGGCTGAAGTCCAATTGTTATGTCCACAGGGATGATAGGGACAAATCATGGATATGGCCCAAATAATTGAGGATTGCAACAACTTAAAAGCTGGAAGGGAGAATTCAGCCCAAAAGGCCATCAAAT
>CAIGRQ010035228.1:0-14021 GCA_903798375.1 Fraxinus sp. D2006-0159 | reverse complement strand
ACCCTCTTTAGTTTAGATGGATCTCACAAATTACAAGTAGACATTTCAACAAATAAGGATTCTCCAATTATTTCAACCTCCAAGACTCAACTATGCTAATAATCCTTTGTCAAAGATCTAACTTTCTCAAATAAGTGTCGGAACTTAATCATGTAGTATGTAAATGCATAATTTTTTTTTTTTAATATTATGTATAGACTTCTCTCCATTAAGTTTTTTAAATAATCCTTGTAGCAAGTGTTTGACCGATGACTCCCAAATCAGATGAACATAGTACACCAGGTTTTTGGATACCCTTACATGCTTAATCATTTTAGTCATAAAGGTAAAAAAGAGATGTTTCACAATGATATAGCTTTTTTCTCTTTTTTTTTTTTTTTTTTTCTTTTTCATGATTAGTGCAATGCTCCTCATTAAATACTCATTCCCAAAAATCGACCATAAACTTAAGATTTTCACATAATTTTCATCTTATTGACATTATACAATTCACACGAGAATTTACACATATGGAATCCTCATTCATATCCATATCTCCTTACAACAGTAAAATCACTCCCAAATTAATCTAAATTTCGTTGAAAGATATATATTGTAGTATTTTTTGAATTTAGCATCTAACTTCTATTATTTCAACCTATTAAACATATGAATCAACATATTACTTTATAATGTTAAACTTAATTCATGTGTGCAAATAGTATCAAGTTTTACATGGATAAGTATCAATTAATCTAAGTATGTAACATATTCACGGTTTATAAATTAATACATAATTCCAAATACATTTGCCGACAAGGCTACCTAATCCACACAAGCACACAATAAACAAGAAAGCATTTTTTTTAAAAAAAAAATAAATTTTTTTATATATAATAAAGAAGTAGAAACACACAATCACATAAGAATAATAAAACAAAAAATCAATGTTTTTTTCACCCTCAAACTTAAAATAGACATTGTTCTCCAGGGACGGAGCAAGCCCGTCGAAGTAGGGGTCCTGGAGTTGAAGGAGTGGGGACCCACGGGGGTTCGGGGGCAACGCCCCTGAAATTATTTTTAGAACATTATCTGTTAAAATAAGGAAAATTGCTCACAATATGATAGAAAAACTAGTCCTGAAGGAACTTCTAGTGTAAAACATTGTTGACATAAGTTTTTATTAGCTAACTATATACTGACTTCCGACTTTGTCTCTTTTCATGGTAGTAGTTTTAGGATCCATAAATNTATATACTGACTTCTGACTTGTCTCTTTTTATGGTAGTAGTTTTAGAATTCATAAATAAATATTTTCTCTCTATAATTTCTTAAATTAAAACATATGGGTCGAAATTTTTTATTTCAAATGTCATCATTCTCATTCAATGTTATCGTCCATTTTTAGAACCATATTTGAGAACATATTTGATAATTACTTTTACTACCAACACTAACACAAAATGGTAAAAAAACCAACACCAATACAAAAATAAAAAATGTGGGGTGGGGGGTCCGGGGTCCCCCCCAGGACCCCCTGCCTCCGCCCCTGTTGTTCTCAATGTTTTAAAGTATAGTATAGCACATATAGGGGTGTGGAAGAAAGGAATAATGTACTTCCCAAATTTTATGTCTAATATTTGAGGTGGCTTTTGGATCAGTTCATTCATTTCTTTTCTAAACTACTTCTTGTTTGATATCCATGTACCTTTGAAAAATGAAAAAAAAAAAAGACAAATATTAGAGTTAAAAGACACTTTAAAAGCAATAATGTGGCGTATATAATAACCAATTTTTTTACGTCCCTGGAGCTTTGAAAAATGTGCCACATATATCTTTCCTACTATTTTTTACTCAAATATATGATTTTCTTTTAATAAGCTTAATATCAATATGATGACCATCTTATTGAAATAGAAATATGTCTAAAACTAATGCACTTTAATAGATTATATGTAATGCAAATACAGAAAGCATAATAAATAAAAAGGTAAGAAATTAGGTTACCTCCGAATAAGCACTTAATTTAAAGTCTTTAGCTAGACTTTTGCACGTGTTTCATGACACTTTGAATATGGCTTTGGAGATCCTACTTAACAAACTCAATTTGACTTTATTCCATACTTCACACGTCCTTCAAAATAATATTTTGCCCTTTTGAATATGGTATGACTTGCCAAAATTGCTCAGTTCAAACTCAAATACGAATACTTCAATTTCCTCATCGACTTTAATCTCAAAATCAATGAAGTTGGAGGTCTGCATGCTAATCCAATCTTCTTTGAATACCACTAATTCATTTGGCTCCTTCGTGATTAATTTATTCATTTCTACATACTCTTCTTCTTTAGTTGGTTTCTCGGGTTGAATAATGAAGAGATCCTTCATTAGCATGTTCTTTGACTTATCTGAAATTATTTGATTTTCAATCCTTTTATATTCTTGCATGATGAGGTCTACCGTAACTATTTCACCGCCATCATCTTGTTCATATGGATCATCAAATATAACTTTCCTTACTTCCTCTAGAGCTATCAATAACAAGCAATTTTTGTAAGATACAATGCCCCACAATATTCACAAGTTGGTTTAATCTCCTCATAAACAATAGAGTTGATATTTTGTCCTTTCAGAAAGTCATCCTTATTAAATAAAATAGGTTGATTGTATCCCCACTTTTCAAGTTCTTATTTGAAAAGAAATTCTCCAAAGAGCATTTCACCTTCATTTAAGTCAGGATCAATCATTTTGAAATTTTGACCTCTTGTTTATTTTAATTCCCTGTCAATGGAGTAAAGAAAAAACAAGTAGATCAATTGAGATAAAAATCAAACAAAAGCAAAAAATAATTAAAACCAATATTAAATAAAACTAGTCCTCGACAGCGGTGTTAAAAATTTATTTTCGATTTTTATATCCCATAAGTGTATGGATCGTAACAAGTAATATAGTGGATCAATGAGTCCAGATATCGTTCCCACGATGACTACTATCTAACATTGGTTAAATTATTCCCGACTTTAATTTAATCGAAAATAAATAATAATTTTGTGATTGGTTTCTAAACTACTCTAACTAAATTAAATTATCTAACATACACAATATATCAAATTTGAATTTTAAAAGTATGAATGTAGATGCTAGGACTTACAATTTTACCTATAAATCCCCTTTAATTCGTCAATCAAGATTCATTACTATTGGAGTGTTCGGTCAAATTCTTCTAAAGTATTCAATTTACCTATCTTGAGTTCTCATTGAGTCTCTTTAAGTAATTTTATTGTAGTGTTCGGTCGAATTCTTCTAAAATATTCAATTTAGCCCTAGCATTCTCGATTCTTCATCGCGAGTTTCGACACAAATTTGAGTATTTATACTTTAGTCCCCAAACTTTGGATAATGCCCATTTTTCACCATTTTTCACTTCTTTCTTTCAAATCCACTTCCTTTCATCGAACTTCACCTAATAAATGAAATATGTAATAAATTAGGCTATAATTTTTCAAAAGAACTATTAAATGTCTATAATTTTAAGTCCAAATAAGTGTATAAAATACACTTATTAGTCGACAATATCCAATGGGTTCGACATCTGCATATTGGCTTGGCCTATTCACGAGTTCAATCAAACTGCCTCGTGGTAGTTCGATGTGGAGTGTGGGGCCCCAGTCTTGCTTGTCATATAGGATTTCTGGAGCCTTATAATATGAGGCTTAATAATGTCCCCGAAACCCATATATGATTATTTATATAATGGATGGACTTTTAAGTTGACGACTTCTTGTTTTTGTGTGTTTTTATGAAAAAAGAGGCAGTATAGCTCAATAGTCCCTAGAGTCCATGGATGATTATTTATATAATGCGTGGACTTTGAAGTTGATGCTTGATATTGCGTGATGGAGAAAATTTGATGCTCGCAAAACTAGTTGAAGCATGTAGTAAGGCTGAATAAAGAAAAGATGAGACCCTTGTTAACAGGGTGAGCTTATTAATGTAGTTGAAACTTGTAGTAAGGCTAAATAAAGTAAAGGCAAACCTTTTGTTAAGAGGGCAAGTTTGTTGATGTAGTAAGGCTAAATAAAGCAAAGGCGAGGCCTTTGTTAAGAAAGCAAACATGTTGATATAGTTGAAGCATGTGGTAAGATTGAATAGAGCAAAAGCGACGTCCTTGTTAAGAGAGCAAGCATGTTGATGAAATCGAAATTGATGGGACGTGTGCTGTAATGATTTGAAAACATCTCATGTTTCTAAGGCACGACAGTACGACAGTTTGGGGTTTTCAATAAGCGTATTGCTGCTCCATGATGATGGTATGTTACAATGGTAGAGGCCACGCTATCCTTGCCTGTACTTAATACAGTTAAATATGAGTTGTTGATTCAAATTTCAATCGACGCCTTTTGGTTTTAACATGCTGGATAGGAATACATGTGTACACCTGGGATTTCATTAAAGCTTATCCAATGGTAGAGCTTCGTCTTTGTTCACTTATAAAAGGAAAGACTTAGTCATTTCTCACCTTTTTACCATGCAAAAAATCCTCAAACACCTGAAAGAACATTTGCAATTTTTGGCCATCTTTATAGCTTTCTAGCCATCGCTTGTATTTAGTCTACCTTTTGTGCATGTTTTTGAGTTGCGTAAGTAACAAACTCTTGTATTTTTCTTATTACTTGACTAAAAAGAAACTATCCAATGACTTCTTTAGTGAAATTGAGTACTAAAGTAAGATTTTCTAATAAAAAATGATATGGCGGTCATTTGCGCCGAGGCTAACTAGCCTCCATTGATCCTCACTAAGAAGATAATGGAGATGATGGGAGGCTTGCATAGTGAGTAGATGATGCAAGAAAGTCCCATAGACTATAGTGTGCGGTGGGGGCTTCATTGTGGCCGACCTGTATAGAAGAGAGTGAACTAGAGACGTTTAGGGAGCGCTATAGGATCCTAAACACCATAGACATGTTCGTCCCAACACCAGACGAGCGATCATACATGTTTCTTAGGGAAGGTTGTATTGCTGTAAGCAAGGCTATTCTGAGTGCTATAATGAAATTGTCCCTACACCCTTTATTTAGGTATGTACTTAGCCCCTTATGCAACTTGTGCCCAACGTATGAAGCCAATTGGCAAAGACCTTCCTTCTTTGGAAAGAGGTCGCTCTTGGCGAAGATATGCCTCCCCATATTTTCCAAATCCTCTTCCAACCTCAGGCCTCTAGTGGAGGGAGGATTGTAAGGGATAGTACTATATGAACCCCTAAGGTCTGCATTCGCCCTTCATTTTGGGCACTCCGACCTCAATAAAGAACTGGAAGTCGTCTGGATTCTGGGTGAGTGGTATTTAGCAGATGGTGAAGGGTGATACAGTTCCAAATGTAACCATGAGACTCAGTACCACGACTATAATGAGTTTTTGTTTTCTATATGTTTATTGCTTTATTTTGCAGAGCTGTATTATTAACTTCCTTGTTATGCAGTTGCAGTCAATCGCATCGAGCTCGAGTTGTTAAATTGGGCTATTATCAAATCTATTTACGAGCTACTTGTTGAGAAAAAGGCATTTCAAGAACATAGTTGGCAGACGAACCCTCTTCGTTACTCATTTGTTGATGGCCACCAAGGAAAAGTAGCTTTATAATTCCTGTGTGCTTTAGCCTTATGTTTTGAAAATACATCTTTCTTTTTGCAGAGTAACATGAGAAAAATGAGTATGTCAAGCCAGATATGTTATTTATGAGGTGAAAAAGAAAAATCCCTTGAGTACACGCACTCCAACCTACAAACATCAAAGAGACTAGTTGTCTCATTTGTTAAGCTAAACCCTCTGCCTCTTCTATAGAAGAAAGGCAAGCCCCAAGTGGAGAAGCCGTAGAAGATGATGCTGAAAATAACAAAGTATACCAAACCATTGCCTTTTCCTAAGCTCGACTACCATAGATGAGTCTGTAAAAAAGCAAATTCTAGTGGCCCTCATGTCTGCCATAAAAACAATTGATATTGAAGATCAGGACGATGAGGAGAGTGACCTCATAAAGAGGAAATGTGGAAGAAGTTCAGCAAATGGGGGCCCTTTAATGGAAAAACTTAGATTTTTTTGGGATGGAGGTTAGATGAGATTGCCCCAGCTGTCATGGATATGTTTCCCGTCGAGGTCTAGGCGGCTACAAGAATTTATCATAAGTACTAGACTAAAAACTATTCTTCATATGCCGAGACCCATGACTAGGTAGATATGATAAAAGCTTGCCTCACCCTGCAAGCTCACTCACAAGGTTTCTTTCTAAATGTCGAAATAGACATGAGGAGACTATAAAGGCTTAGCAAAGAATTTATTCAGAAGGCATCTGTTGCAAATGATGAATTGAAGTAAAAATTGAGGCATCTACTATCGGTGAGGCCATTGAAGCTTTCAAGGTAAAGTAGGTTGAGGTAGAGTCGAGAGTGGAGGGTCTTTCTAAGAAAAATGATGAGTTGAAGAAAGAGGTCTACCTCTGTAAAGCTGAATTGAATACTTTGATAAAGCGAGTCGATAACTCTGACAACTTATAGAAAATCATCTTGTCTATCTTGGAGACTGCAAATAAAGAGAAGGAAGAGTTGAAGTCCCAAGTAGGTGAGTTGAATGCTTAGGTTATGAGTTTGATGCAACAGCTGAGTAGGGAGGGAGAGGCAACAGTAAACGATTATATGGCACATTCCCATGAGACTGTTGAGTATGATGTCCTCGGCTTGTATTGGAGGATGGTCGGATATGATGAAATTTTAAAAATGATGACTGTGTTATACCCTTATGTAGACATGGCTATTATAAAGGATGCGTTTCTTTTAGTAGAACCATCCATCCATGCAAATGATGCTGAAGACTCTGTTGAAGAACTTGAGGAAGGCCAGGTGGAACCTCAGTAGGATGATACCACCACCTAGACTTAGGCTCTTTATTCCTTCTATTTTTTTTTTTTTTTGCCATGTACTACCTTGTAATCAGCTCGCTCCATATAAATGAAAAGTTCTTCCTTCTATGTGATTGTCTAACATTTTCTGAATTTTTACAAGTGGTGAAGCTTGGAAGGATAACATAAACTAATCGACCTAGATGTAATAGTTGGATCACAATTAACTTAATAATACTGTACCTTTAAAAATTCAACATATACACTGGTTATTCAAAATAACATGACATGATGACTCGAGACAATTTTTGCAGCAATTGACTGTATCAATAAGGTCACCATCTAGCTAAGCACGTGTATTAAAAGAAGGCCTCTTTTTAGCTAATATTCGTATAGGCTCATCACAATTAGTCTTGAATAAGTTTGTTGCTCTGACCCCCAACAAAAAACTATCATGCGTTTAGAGTAGTGAATTTGTTTTACAACGGTCGTAAAGATGGTATGATCTTGTCCATTGATTAATTTTCAAAGTTGTATGTTTTTTATTTTTACCTTGCAGGGTTTAAGGTCAGCCTACTAAAGTGTTTCGTACCTTTCGTTTTGAGATGGGAGATGTTCTTTGCAAGGGGATAGCTCTTCCATACAAAGATTTTTGCCATGATGTTTGGACCATACATGGAAGGGATTCACTTCGTATTTACAAACGTAAAAATTATTTTTATTGATAGTATAATTACATAAGTTGAAGAAGACCATCCACATAAAGTTGGCAATATGAGCCTACTGGTAGTGTGCTTTTAAGTGTTTGATGTTCCAAAGCTGGGGTTTTATTTTTCTACCAAAATCTTCAATCTTGTAGGTCCTGAGCCTTAGCTTCTTAGATATACAGTAGGGTACTTCCCAGTTGGGATCAAGTGTCCTCACTCCTGGTTCTTTGGAAGAAAGGAAAATTCTGCTTAGTATAGGTCCTCCCTTCGAAATGACCTCTATTTTACTCGGCATTACCATTTCCCTCTTGTAAGTAGCATACCTCGTTTGGGAATCGTCTCTCCTTTTTTCAAGAAAATCCAATTCGTACTTCCTAAACTCGCCATTAGATATCTCATTAAAATGAATGCGACAAGGCAAAAACAGTCTTACCTCGACAGGGCTCATAGCCTATAGGTCATGAAAAATGGGGTCTCTCCTAACGCGGTTTAATTTATGGTACAAATTGCCCATAGCACTTGGGAGAGCTCGTCTACCCAAGCTCCTTTCGATGCATCATTTTTCTTTTTTAAGATGTGCTTGATGGTTTTATTGACTACCTCTACCTGGTCATTCACTTGCGATGATAGGGCAACGAGAAGTGCTGTTTGATTCCCAACTCTTCGCATAAGTCCTTAACCTTTTTGTTGTCAAACTGCATCCCATTGTCTGATATAAGTGGATTGGGAATTCCGAACCAACATTTGATATTCTTCCAAATAAATTTGGAGGTATTGGTCTCAGTGATCTTTGGTAATGGTTCAGCGTCCACTCATTTGGTGATGTAATCAATGATAACGATAGCGCAACTAGGGCTCCTATGATGCCAACTCCTCATTTAGCAAATGGTCAAGGGCTCGAAACAATTGTTAATTCCTGATAGAGCTACATTTGGATGGAGGATAAGCATGGACATTTGTTACATTTCCTCGCGAACTTAAGTGATCCTGCTTGAGTATTGGCCAATAATATCCTTACCTTAGTTTATGTGTGTGAGCGCCAGCCCACCTATATGATTGTTACACATTCCTTCATACACCTTGCGGAGTACATAATTAGTCTAGAAGGACCTAATCCTTGAGGAAGGCGATAATTGGATACATCCAGGATGGGGTTGCTTAAATCCACATAACTTATTCTTCTTTGGAAATGAAGTGTTTGGCAAGGTGTTCAATCGGTAAAACCTTAAGTAGTTTTGAGTCCTTGCTACTGGTCGTTTACATAAAGTATTGGTATGGATATTTTCAGCTCATGAGATTTGATTCAGCTCAAACTTCTTGAAAGTTGATAGCATATCTATGACCTTCTTAAGGTATGCTGCCATATTTATGTCCCTTGCAGCGAAGTTACCATTCACTTGGCTCACCACCAATTGTGTTGTTTACCATTAGCCTCTTCACCTGCATCTCTCTAGATAGTCTGAGGCTTGTCAACAATGCCTTATACTCAATTGTATTGTTGGAAGCTTTAAACCCAAATCTGACCTGATAATTGAGCTTGTGTCCCTGTGACCAATATTACTCTAGTTCTCGACCTTATTTCTCCGGAAGAACCATCCACATATAAGTTCTACGTACGAGAATCTACTGGCTCTATCTCCATTTGACATCTGAAGCATTCACAAACTATGCTATGAAATCTGCAAGTGTTTTGCCTTTCCTAGAGGTCTTTATTTTGCATACAATGTCAAATTCACTTAATTCTATGGCCCATTTCATAATCCTTCCAAAGGCATCAGGCTTTCGTATCATCTAGTTAAATGGAAAGTTGTTCAACATATGTGTGCTACGTGTCTGGAAATAGGGCCTCAACTTTCTCGAAAGAGTAACCAATAAAAGGGCAAGCTTTTCCATATCCGAGTAACGAGTTTCTTCTGGTTAAAAGGCTTTGCTTACATAGTAAATAGGTAGTTGTGTGTCGCCTTCTTCTCTCATAAATACGGAACTCATAGCCTTTACAGAAATAGCTAGGTACAGTAATAAGGATTTTCCTTCTTTGGGCTTCGAGATGAGGGGGCTTGTCCCAAATGCTTCTTCAGCTCTTGTAAAGCCTCCTGCACTCCTAGTTCCATTGGTCTACAACAAAGAACTCCATGAAATGATAAGCCATCAAGGGGGAGACCATATCTCTACTCTCAGCGTGATTCATCCCCTAGAACGATACTCGCACCGGTGAAGCCATATAATGGAGCGGTCATGTTGGTAGGTTCATGGTCTATCAACATTTTGTCATAAGTGACCCCAAATAGGATGTTGACGGAGTTCCCGTTATCCATCAACATGCATTTCAAATCATTCATTGCTACAATGGCTCTTATTACTAAAGCGTCTAACAAAGATGGTGTACACCCGCATCATCCTCTTGTGTAAAAGTAATGTATAGGGTGTTGCTAGTTCCACAAGGAGTGTTGTTAACTAAGTAGCTCATTAAGGGAGATTTTTGGCCTCTCTAGCGTATTCCTCTGAGGTTATCTTGCATAATCAAAATAGGAATATGGCAAACACAATGTACTTGAAAAGGTTTGTATCAAAATTTGAACGGAGTTGGTTAATCAATATTCCAATAACACAAGTGTTAACATTAGTATTATCAAAAGTGAAACTGCGGACTTTATCTTTCAAACAAAATTCTATCTTTCAAACAAGATTCTCTAAGTCCATCCATTAAAATATTGAAAATATTTTGTGCATTATGTGGAAATTCAATGACCTTAACTATACTGATTTTTTATGCCTGATACAAACCTTATCAATGATATGGGATGTGGCACAAATATATCCTTTATGGTATTTTTGGACCACATATTAAAAGGAAATGAACTGACACTGCTATAGTTTCTTAAATTGTCAATGATTTTTGCTTTTCTAATACTGTATAAATTAATAGCATCGTTATGTAGTGTACATCTACTAATAGATTTGTATCATGGGTGAAGACATGTTTGTATGAATTTCCTCAAGTGCGCATGTTCTACTATAGATAGCGACAACTCGACACCGAGTATGAACATTACTATGCCTTTTCGTGCTATTTCTAAATTATAAATCCCGATTGCATGAACTACTACATAAAGTCCCTTTTTTACATGAACCAAATTGAAGTTGAGTAATCCCAACATGAACAATGCATTTTTCGTAATGTCAATTCTATTGGGTAATGCAAAGTTTTTATCTTCAAGTGAAGTCACGTCCACGATTATTACAATATGCTTTAGCAATGTACTCTGAAGTCTAAATTGTCTCCTTTTCGTGAAGTGTTTTCATCATTCAGAAGTAGGCTCATGAGATTTTGCCTTCTTTCTCCTTTGTAGAGACTACTTATTCCAAATTATCATCAGTATTTTTCGAATTTAGAACATCACAAGCTTGAGAAATTGAGTATCGAAATTACCAAAAATCGGTGAACATCATCATCAGGGTTCATGAACCTAGTGTAATCCATAATGAATTTTATTTAAAATTTAAGAATAAGAATACTAATAGAAATAATTGGTACACGAAAAGTTGAAAATGAATAAAAATATTTGGAAACAAAAAAAACTGTAAAGTAAATGCAAAATTATAGTTGTAAGGAGATGGCAGTGCTAAATTAACAAGTTCGTAGATTAAAAAATATAATGAAATCGATTTACCATGCGTCTCAATTTATAGAACCCAGATTAAAAAACTAAATAAATTTTCAAATTTGAGGTGCCTAATTTGATGCACCCTACTCTTGTAGTTGTGTTACTGAATGCAGTATGCATTGTTGCAAAATGAAACCGTGTAGATTGTATAGCTAGGCGATCTAGTAGGCTCATCTAAGCTCGTCTCGCAAGTCAACTCTTCGTTGCTTAGATCCCGTCCGCAACTCATCTTAAGTCCAAGTCGAGATAGCTCAAGTTGTTTTTAGACTAGTCCAGTCAATGAACGACTCGCTACACGTAACATTTCTAATGGAACATGTTAATGGATAAATTACACATTATTTATATTGTTCAACTTCCATTTAGATTGATAAAATTAGGATGTAACCCAAATTTTATTTTGAAGATACTTGGGAATTCTAATTAAAGTCTACTTAAGAAAAATCATATTTGGAATGCTATTTTGGAATTCTATTCAAAGTCTATTTGACAAAAGTTGAAACTCTATTTGGAATCCCAATTAAGAGTTTGGGATTTGTGTTGGAGTTGAACAGGTAGAGATATGGACCAGAGAGAAATTTGCAGCACTTTTCCTCTAGCGGCCGCTAGCCTACCGCTCAAGCGATGCCGTCGAAATTTTGTGCAAAGAGGTGCCGCCTAGCACTCGAGTGACGCCAACACCGCCCACTTGGTGCCCACCGACACTCGTACGGTAGCTCATCCTACCCAAACCCGTTTTCATGTCTTGAGTATTCATTTCAATCTATAATTCTATTTTTAGGGCTTGGAACACCCCTAATATATATACTTAGCTCTTCATTATATTTTAGTTTAAGATAGACAAATTATAAACACAAAATCATTGTATTCTTTCTCCATATTTTAGTGAATTCTCCCTTCCTCTGCAAATTATTTTTTGTTAAGTTTGTGATCAATTACTTCATATTGTTCCATATTTTCTTTTCTTGTGCATTACTACAACAAATTTGGATTCGTGCAATCTGGTATCTTCTTTGTTGTTTATAATAATTAGTATCAGACCTAAGGTTTTATTCGTCTGGAGATTTTTATTTTTTGAGATGGCAACCATGGAGTGTGATATTTTTCTTTTGAATAACATCATAAGATTTTCGTATTAACAAGTAAAGATGTGAGCAGTACTCGCTCAGATAGATTAGACGATGTGTTGTTGGGATTTAACGAAATTCCCACAACTTGGAATCAAGAATAGAAACAACATTGGGATTAGAGGCCCTATTACAAATTCATTTTCATCTTTCGAATAATATTTTCAAGACGTTTTGAAGAAAAAGTTAGCCGTTGCATTATGGTTGAAATTGGAGCAATTATGCATGACGAAAAGTCTAACTAGCAAATTACATATGAAGCAGCATCTATATTTTCATCGTATAACAAAAGGTACATCACTTGAAGATCAATTATCTATTTTTAAAGAAATCGTCGCTGATTTAGAAACCTTAGAGGTTAAATATGATGAAAAAGATTTGAGTTTGATTTTGTTGTGGACGAAAAGTCTAACTAGCAAATTGCATATGAAGAAGCATCTATATTTTCATCGTATAATAGAAGGTACATCACTTGAAGATCAATTAGCTATTTTTAAAGAAATCGTCGCTGATTTAGAAACCTTAGAGGTTAAATATGATGAAAAAGATTTGAGTTTGATTTTGTTGTGTTCGTTGCCCGCTTCATATATGTCTTTTAAAAACACGATCTTATATAGTCTTGATACTCTCACCATTGAAGAAGTCTGATACTCTATATTCAAAGGAGAAGATGAAGCATGTTGTTGGATCTAAAATTCATGAAGATGGCCTCGTTGTTGATAGTGGTTGTACAAATGGCAAATTAAAGTTTAACTTCAAATTTTATAATTATTGCAAGAAGAAAATACACTTGATAAATGATCGTTATAAGTTAAAGAATAAAGAAAAACTGGCTGCAAATCAACAATCAAAATGTTAGGGAAAGCCAGTATTGTAGAAAACTATCACAGTGATGGAGAATTTTTACATATTCTAACTACAACTCCAAACATGATGAGAATTTGATTCTTGATAGAACTTGAATTTTTCATGTGTCTCAATCAAGATTTATTTTCAACATATGAAATAATTTCAAAAGGTGTTGTAGTAATAAAAAATAATACACCTTGTATGATAGTTTGTATTGGCCAGTGCAACTCCCCAAATTTTTATTTACTATTTTTACATGGGCCTAAATTTAATATTGGTTGTTTAGCAAATAAAATAGATCATGTCTAGCCTTGTCTCATACTAAAGTCCAAAAGTTAAAGTGATAAGTTTAACCCATTTATTTGCATGAATGATATATTTCTTAGTGTATATTTTTTTGAATTTATAATAAATTTGGTTTGGGTCAAATATTTAAGTATCATAGAAGTTGATAAAATATATCAAATATTATATTCATTTTATAGCTCGTGTTAAATAACATAAGTTGGGCTCATGAAAAATTAAATTTAAACTAGTATGTTCGAGTAATTCTAATAGAAAAAAATGTTATTATCCAATATATATATATATACTGTCCACCATGCTTCCTAGAGCACTCTGATGGAAAATATGAAGCCTTTGCAGGGCTAAATAATGTATGTTTTTGTAAATGTATAAAATCTTTAGTAATTGTAATACTACCATTATCTTTTAATAAAAAACTTAATCCTGTAATAAAATCTGTTTTTTTAATATTTAAATTTCTTACCCATGTTGAATCTTTTGGCAACGTGTATTCTAT
>CAIGRQ010035203.1:0-10568 GCA_903798375.1 Fraxinus sp. D2006-0159 | reverse complement strand
AAATATGTTAATGGATATATTTGGTGACTATGTTATGTTTAATTCCCAACAATGTGAAAGACCATTCATCAATTCATATGAACATATATATGTAGAAGAAGTCCCCAGAGAAATGAGAAAAAAGAAGTCGCCTTAAAAATTAAAAAGAAGAAACCACCAGAAAAAGGACGAAGAAGAAGATCAGCTACCACGTTGTCTCCAATTTTTCTTCCGACTTCTGAATTTATGACCTGATGGCTTACAATGTTTATAAATGGGCCTATTTATCTCTATTTATGCTGGTTATGACCATTTTTAGGCCCATTTAGTTTTTATTTAGGGGTACTTACAAAAATACCCTTAAAATTAGAGATGTTTTGAAAAATACCCTTAAAATCATATGAAAGATTTTTAGGAAGTAAAAAATACTGTGTAAAATAAAAAAGTGACACAATGTCACTTTTTTTTATAAAAAATGTCACTTTTTTAAAAAAAGTGACACAAATTCAAAANTGTCCGTCTTTGTATCTTGGGCTACCAATTGTGATTTTGGACTGATATAATTAAGAATGGGGTACTTACAAAAATACCCTTAAAATTAGAGGTGTTTTGAAAAATACCCTTAAAATCATATGAAAGATTTTTAGGAAATAAAAAATACTGTGTAAAATAAAAAAGTGACACAATGTCACTTTTTTTTTTAATATAAAATGTCACTTTTTTTAAAAGAAAGTGACAAAAAAAAGTGACACGCACTCTAAAATGTGACATAAACTCAAAAAAGTGACACAGATTCAAAAAAGTGTCAAATACCAAAATAGCATCATTCACTTGCGCATCACCAATAATCATTTTTTTATTTTCTTAAAAAGTGACAAAAACTTAAAATGTGACAAAAAAAATTAAAAAAAGTGACAAAATTTTAAAAAGTGACACATTCAAAAAGAGACAAATTTTTTTTTTTAAAAAAGTGACAATATTTTGACGAAACTCATGGGCTTCCTCCTTTTGTAACAATTGGAGTCGAATTTTTCCTTACAAGAACAAAAGTTAATCAACAAAAAAAAGGTGATAGAAAAAGTAATAAACACTAAAAAGTGACATAAATTTAAAAAAAAGAAAAAGTAACAAATGTTCAGAAAAGTGCCGAAAGTTAAGTACCTCTTTGTATTCACAACATTTTCAAAGGCCAAAACACTCACCACTTTTTGGCCTACGTTCCCTTAACTTGGTCTCTAGTGAACTAAACTCTAATCCCAATTAATCTTCTTGACTCTCGTTCTAATTTCATTTTTTTCATTCTTTAAAGAAGAATCAATCAAATTCTTCAGTTTTTTTCTGACATTTTTTGTTAAATCGACATGGGTTTAAGGAATTTTTTTGAAGGAAATTGCTTCCATTATTGCGGGATGTAGTACTCATCCCCTTGATCTGATTAAGGTCCGAATGCAACTTTAGGGTGAAGCTCAGGCGCCGCCGCAAACAGCTTTTCAGACTCTCCGCCCTGCTTTGGCTTTTCACACCACAGCCGGCCATGTTCATCCCCACATGGGCCACATCAGCCTCCCTCCACCTCCACGAATGGGGCTTGTGTCAGTTGGGATGAAAATTATTCAGCAAGACAGTGTTGCCGCTATGTTCTCCGGCGTCTCCGCCAGATACTCTACTCCACCACCAGAATGGGCCTCTACGAAATAACAATAAACTTAATTTACTTCCAAATCATCATATTTAATACAGAAAAAAGATCACCATTTGACACGAACAGTGAGTTTCAGCGCGGATGGTTAGGGAGCAATACACGGTCCCTCGATTGCAATTTTATACAATACATAGAGCTACAATTGCAAATCATTGAACACCTTCTAAGCTACCTTATTGGTTGCAATAATTGTCACAAACGCCGTTGCCAAATAAATTCCTTATCCAGGTGACGAAGTCTGAAATTATCCAGGTTTGAATTTCGATTCAATTCGAGTGTAGTAGAACGGGTGATTTGGAGCTCTGTACTCATAATCCCTTCAATGATTCTAAAGCTCTGCACACTATAGTATTCACAGAAAAACCATTTACCAAAACTTGCATTATTCGCTGCTAATTCAAATGTGCTACTGAATATTGTTGATTTCTCACCCAAAGTGAAGTTTTCGCTGGCATTAATTGGAATGTAACAACTTGAAAACGAGCAATTTATACTGATATTAGGTGAGTGAGTTTCCTTCGGGAGTTTTTTGGAATTGGGATACGAGTTTGGAGGGTTTTGGAACGTATTAAATACGTGGTTAAATGATTTTATTAGTTAATAGGGTACTAATCAAATTAGTTAATTTTTTAGAGTATCTGGCCTAATTTGCCCTTTTATTTATATAGTACATATATATACAAAGATTTTATTTTATTAATTTAATTTTCTGGTCAATTTTGATTTAATTTTGGTTCGATCATTTAAACCTTGACCCTCTTCATTTTCTAACTCAATGCCCCGGTTCAATTTTTAAAACATTATTTTCATTTTTATTAGTTTCCTTCTAAATTATTATATTATTTTCCTATAGTAAAAGTTGAAATACGTTGAATTCATTTAATTATAGAAAATGAGTTTTACACTCAAAATTTGAAGAGTCAAAATCACACTCTAAATTAAAATGCTAATTTAAAGAATTTCTTATAACATAATTTTAAAGGTTGCTCTTTAAAATAGAGAGCATTTTATATTTAAACAATCTTTTGAAGATACTCTAATAATTTCATAATAATTTGAAAATATTGTCGTCAAAGTTTGCTTCATGGATTTTTAAAATATAGTTGTTCCTCGGGTAATTAGCACATAACATCTACACCTTTTATTGTTATTATAAAAAACGTCCATACTTTCATTTTTTTTGACATTTTCACCATTATTTTCACATTTCATAGCCCAAAAATGTCATTTTCACCTATCTTCACAAAAAAAAAAATTACGAAATAACGAATATACCCATTTAAATAAAAAAAAAGAAAAAGAAAAAAATTAATTGCAACCACAATCTCGATTTTTTTTTTTTAAAAAGTGCAAATAAGTCAAAAATAAATTATTAAATGGTAATTAGTATATAATGTTCCTATCTTTCACCGTTATTGCGAAAAACATCCACATTTTTTTTTTTTTGACATTTTCATCCTTAATTACACATTTGATTGTGCAAACCATAATTTCTATCCATTTTCATCCAATTTCTCAAGTGAAATGACAAATACACACACCTATTTAAATAAAAATGTAAATAATTAATTGCAATCATAGTTCTAAATATTTTTAAAAAGTGCAAACAAGTCCCCAGTAAATTATTAATTTTTCTAAAAAAAGTGCAAATGAGTCCTAAATAAATTATTAAAGAATTAGAAATTTAAAAAAATATATTTTTTATTTAAATATGAGGGTACATTCGTCATTTCACAACTTTTTATTGAAAAATTGGATGAAAATGGATAGAAATGATGGTTTACGCAATCAAATATGTAATTAAGGATGAAAATGCCAAAAAAAGAGAAAGGTATGGACATTTTTCGCAATAATGGTGAAAGATATGGACATTATGTACTAATTACCCTTTTAATAATTTATTTGTAACTTATTTGCGCTTTTTAAAAAAATTTGGGATTGTGGTTGCAATTAATTTTTTTCTTTTTCTTTTTCTTTTATTTAAAGAGGGGGGGTATATTCATCATTTCACAATTTTTAATTGAGAAATTAGGTGAAAATGACATTTTTTTTTGCAATGAAATGTGGAAATAATGGTGAAAATGCAAAAAAAAAATAAAAAATTAAAAAATAAAAAAATGAAAGGTAAGAACCTTTTTTGCATTAACAATGAAATGGGGGACATTATGTGCTAATTACTCATGTCCCTCCTGCCTCATTTCCTTACAACGTGTCATTGGTCTTACATGGCCAAAATCATTACAATGATCGTTGTGAGTATGGTGTTTTCTTCTTCCGTCTCGACGTAAATGCTTTCAATAAAATTTTTTTTTTTTAATAATTCGCATGTTTGTATTTTGAAAGGAAAGGGATCCAATTCAAAGGGGCAGCGTGAAATTCACTATGTTTGGAAGTTATTTATCACTTTTTGAAGCAGATAGACATATTCTCAAAACTCATTCTTATCATAATTCTCTCGATAAAAATAATTTTACATAAATCCAAAGCTTTCCTTTATTTTTAATCACACATTCTTAAAAAAAATTACTATTAATATGTTCTCCCAACGAATGGAGTGTCGGTCCTTGGTTGTAATTGGTTATGTGCTCCCCTTTTCTACTTTCTTCATTCATTACAAATTTACAATATATTAACGTTAGGAATGTTTTATAAAACTTCAAATTTCAAGAAGTTGAAAATTTAATTACTTTATTGCCAATATCCTTTAGTCAAATTACCAATAAAATTAAATGCGAAACATAGATTAGTTCATTGGGAATGATTTATTATTATTGGATCTTGATCCTAGATCTCTAATCTTGAACATCAACTGTAATCTCTTCATGTTTAGCTTCTTAATCTTTAATCTTGAATATTGAATTCATATTCTTGATTTTAGCTTCTTACTCCATAATTTTGATTGCTTCAATACCTTGTTTTTTATTATTGATCTTGATTGTGAACTTTCAAATCTTTCTCTTCAATAAGTTTTCATTTGTATTCTTGTGTTGATGGGGCGAAACAAAGAATGAGAATCACATATAAATTAGGAGTCATAACCCTATTTATATTTTACATATGTATTTCGGCCCATCATGAATACAACTCCACGAATCCGGTCTCTATACATATTTAGACTCACACTTTAATTAAATACTCAAAACCCATAATTTTAATTTTTTATTAGATCACTTTAATTGGGTTTAGCCTTAAAATAACATTTATACACAATTAATTACATATGTATGCCCATATGATATATTAAAATACAATAATCTTCCACTTGGACCACCACATATGTTACCTTATAAATGTGCATAACCTTATGACGTTAAAAATTTTGCTATCATAACCGAAAATATCTCTAAACAATCTCATCCATCAATTATGTCAATATAGGATCAAAGCGATCTTCATTACAAGTATCATAAATAAACTCATCAGTAGTCGTGTAGATCAACGCAATCAAATGACATACATCAAGTATGGATATATAGCATGAAAAATATATGTAATGCAATGCAAACATATTTATTTCCAATTGGCCATACCTTACTCTTTAATGAAATCAAATTTAAAAGCTTTAACCAAAGTGAAAACTAAATACTTTATTTCTGAAATAATTTGAATATCCATGGATACAAATTATGTGTCTAAAACAGACAATATCCAATTAAAAACTCCCACATCATCAAAAGATGCAACACTTATATGAGCAATAAGTTCATGAAAGACCTTTGGCGGTAGTTCTTTAGTAATTCAATTTGTAATCAAGGAGTTTGTCCTCATATGTTTTATAGAAACTTGATTACTTTGAACTTTTTCTTTAACAATAGGAATTTGATTAAACTTTGGCATCATCGAACTCCTATTAGAATAAAAGATTAATGCTGTCACAAAATAACTGAAGTATCTAACTCCATCCAAAATGTTCATCCTAGTAACAAAATTTTACAGTTATATTCCATAATCAGAATCAGAATATCCAATGATCACTAATTTGTCTAATTTTCTGTACGTGATCATGTAATCCTTAGTTTTCTATAGATACCGAATATCCATCCCATAGTTGCTTAAGTATTTGCCCAACCTAATTAACGTATTCACATGAGAATCCATATTGAGGAATCAATAAATTCAAATAATGGTGGGTCCTATTACAAGAGATTGGGCATAACATTGATATTTTCGTCAACTTGTAAGTGGTACTTACTGTAGTAATCAAATATTGATAATAAACCATGTTAAACATTAAGTCTATTTTTGGACCGACTCAATGTTCAAACAAAAAATGAACTTTATAATTGTCACATATTTATTATCACAGATGTGTATGTAATTCATCAAATATTGAACTTTATTTGGGCCAGTCAATTACGTACATACAACCTTCCTAATATTTCAATATATTAATTTAGATAAGAAATTTTATTTTGATAACATGTTTTAATTGTTCTATTTTCGAAAATTAGTAATTCGAAAAAAAAACTTTAATTACCAAGATTTAAAATTGATTGCCCCTTATCTTTTATTTTCATTTTTTTTAACCAAAAAAAAAATAATTTCAAAAATTTAAATAGAACTTTGGCACTGTAGCTCCCCGGAAACGGGCGCTACAACATTGCCTTGCAACGCCTGCGCGCTAAAGCACCCTCGACAACGCCGTGTTGCCTAAATGGCAACCGTTTGGCACCACAGCTATTGTTTTGACCAAAGATTTTATCAAAAAAATCCAAAATTTTGAAATTAAATGCTAAAAAATTCACATCCTAAATTGGAAAATCCAAATTATGAATTTCAATCATAAAATTCTTTCTTGAATCTCAAGGTTTAACATGGAATTGGCGATAATACCACTTGTTAGAATTTTATAATACTTTAAATCTCAAGAACTTGGAAACCTTAGAGCATGTTCTTTTTACAATTTTCAAGTCGTTTTCTGTTTTCAATTTTCAAAACAGTGACAACGTGTTCTTTCTCCTATTTTTGAAAACGCGTTTTTGAAAACAAGTTAAAAATTTACACAAAAAATCGAAAATGAAAAATTTGTTGTTTTGAGTGTTTTCAGTTATATAATCAAGCCAAAATTTTCAAAACGTGTTTTGAGTGTTTTCAAAATAATTTTTCAAAGTGCCAAAAAGAATATATTTTCAACAATCTCAAGATGAACACTTAAAACACAAAACTCAAAATTAATTCAAAACTCAAAACATAAAACTGAAACACAAAGAGAATAGTCTCTAATTACTTTATTGTCAACATTCTCTAGTCAAATAAAGCACCAATATAATTATTAAATGCGGAACGTACCTTACTTTATTGGGAATGATTCTTTATTATTAGATCTTGATTCCAAATCTTGAATATTGGAGATTAATTGTAATTTCTTCATGTTTGATTTTATAATCTTTAATCTTGAATATTGCATCTTTTGATTCTTGAATTCTTATTCTTGACTTTGACTTCTTGCTTTATAATCTTGATTGCTTCAATACCTTCTTCTTGATTATTAATCTTGATTGTAGATTTTTGGATCTTATCTTCAATACATTTTTTCTTGTGTTCTTGTGTTATTGAGGTGATTCAAAGAATGATAATCACGTATGAATTGGAGACCATAACTATATTTATATTTTTCATATGTATTTCGACCGATCATGAAATACAACCCGATTCGGTCTCTACACATATTTAGACTCATACTTTAATTAGATGTCCAAAGCTCATAACTTTAATTCTATATGGGAAGAATTTATAAATCAGATTTTAACTTTCTACAATTCAAAATTCAGGTTTTAAGTTTACAAAATACAAAATCAGGTTTTTAGCTAATTAATTAAAAATATTTATTATTTTAATATAATAAATTAATTTATTAATTATATATTTTACCAATTAAATATAGTAAGGACACAATTATATGCAATTTAGTCACAATTATCTAATTAATTAATCAAAAATTAAATTTCGATCACAATTTATTAAATTATTGGTCACAAATTTTTTCTCGATCACAAATCAAAAATTTTATAGGTCACAGATTACTTCTCGAACCCGAATCAAAATTTTATAGGCCACTTATTCATCGAGGTCGCAAATAATTTTTTTTTACAGATCACAGTTTATTTTATTTGTCAAAATAAAAAAAAATTACAGGTCATGTTTTATCTATCGTTCATAGATTTTCAAATTTGTTGGTCACAAATTACTTTTCAAATAACTTCAATAGTTTAAATTTTCAGTGTCTTTAATACTTGATCACATATAACCAGGTAATTGGTCACACACACCAAATAGTGTTCACACACCACCGTCACCAACACTACCGCCATCGCATCCACCCGTCTTCGTCGCTGCCAGATCCACCACTATCCTTGTCACTGTTGCCACCACCATCAACACCAACACCACATCACCACCACCAAATCCTCGCTACCAGATTTAGTCAACTGCCAACAAAAACCACAACCACCACTACTATCGAATCTCCAGCCACCACCACCAACCACCATCAACCACCACCACTATTGCACTACCACTACCACCATTAACAAACCACATCACATCACACCACAATCATCACCCAATAAAAAACCCCAAACTTGTCACCACCACCACACCCCCAACTTGTCGTCGCGCCACCGCCACCACCATACCATATTGCACTTGACTAGAGTCGATCTTGCCACATCGTCGTGACGCTGCCGTTCACAGCAACGTTGATCTACAAAAGTTGAGCAGGGAAGAAGTGCGCTCACACCCCTCGCCGTCCCCTTCACCATAGTGAGCAGAGAAGAAGCGGCCATGAATCGCCGCGATCTATGTATTGTCAAAACTATAGATCTGTACACAGAAGCGCCGAGTTTTGTTAGATCTGGTGGTGGCAATTGCTGACAGCGGCCTTCTTTCCGGCGGGCTTCAATTTCGAATAGAGAGAGGAGGGAGAGAGAGTGAGTGAGTAGTGAGAGAAAATGAGATTGAAAATGAATTAGAGTTTATTTGAAATATTAGTATTATAATATATTTTAAATTAACAAAATATCCAATTCATACCCGATTTTTGATTAAATAAACTTCATACCTGAATTTTGAATTTGGAAGTTGAAGTACCTGGTTTTTGTAATTTTCCCATCTATATTAAATCACTTCAACGAGCATTAAAATATCATTTATACACAATTAATCACATAAATAGACCTACTTGACAAATTAAAACCAATAGGGAAATGTCAAACCCCCATCTAATGTGATGTGAGCTCATTTGATATTAATGGATTTTATTCAAAATAAAAATTCATTTAGCAAATAGTTAGTTTTCAATCTATAAAAAATAAATAATTTTGTCTCAATAAGCTAGTATGTTCTTATATTTATCATGTTCTTCTAAATTATCTTCCAGTTCTAACTTAATTTCAAAAGGTACGAAGTGGTTGTAGATTTAAGTGATATGGAATAAGATCTGAGTAGAAACATGAGTATGCTCTGCAGTTGCACCTCTCATGGTGAACCTCTGCATCAAAAAGTGCTCTACTGATTGTATGATCCGTTCGGGATTACAGTGATTCACAGCAAGTCCAAGAGTCCGACCCTTTGTTTAAGCTTGTTTAGGCTGTATTCAGAGCTCAACTTCTAATTGTCAAATGAAACGAGGACAATTTATTTTCATGTTTTTCAATTAAATTATATTTTTAAAAATAAATAAACATGATGATAAATGGAAAATTTTTATCACCGCTTCCAAAAAATTGCATACTAACCTAGCTCACCTTATCGCCATCTCTATTCTTTCCTAATCTTTCTTCATCAAAGCAAAAATTAAGAGCATATTCTTTTTACTATTTTCAAGTCGTTTTCTGTTTTCGATTTTCCAAAACAGTGAAAACGTGTTTTCTTTCCTATTTTTGAAAACGCTGTTTTGAAAACAAGTTAAAAATTTATAAAGAAAACCCAATTTATCGTTTTGAGTGTTTTCAGTCAAATTTGTCATTTTGGGTGTTTTCAGTTATAATTAAGCAAAAATTTTTAAAACACGTTTTGGGTGTTTTAAAAATAATTTTTCAGAATGTTAAAAATAACACATTTTCAACAATCTCAAAATGGACACTCAAAACACAAAACTTAAAATACAAAATTGAAACACTAGCTTTAGTGTAGAAAGATATAACTATTTAAATTTAAAATAACGTTAAATGTACACTCTTTGATTGACATTATTTTTTACATTGCTTTTGTATTTTGAAAAATGTGGGCGGGAAAACTGTTTTTGCTTTTAAAATGTTCAATAATATTTTATATGCAACGTAAAGAAATGTATAAAATATGATGTACATATAGTATGATTGTTAAATTTATGTCAAATCTTCAAGTGACATTTTAGCTTACATGTTTGACTTTAAATGTTTTATTTTCCAACTTATGCTATTATGTAGAAATTTGAGATGATGTGAGTTTTAATGACTTTATCTAACCATTCACGATTTCAATAGTTTGAATAATTGAAAATTAAGAGTGTGTTTGGTGTAGAATGATTTTTTTGATGTGATGTGATGAGAAATATGTGGTTGAAAAAGAAAGAAATGTTATTGATGTGATAGAAAATATTATTTTATTGAAAAATGTGTGGTTGAAAATGAGTAGAAGAATAAGAATGAAAAAAATAATGTGGAACAAACGAGGGCTAATTGAGTAACGACAATAAAAAGGTTGAAGACCGATTTACTCTTTTCTTAATGGTTGGGTTGGAAATATATTTGCGACTCACTGCAATAAGTTGGAAATCAAATAGTGTAATTTCTCTCCTTTTTCTTCAACCAATTTCCCCTGACTCCGCGAATTCAATGAAACTATCGTTGAAATTGAGTGAATTGCCTAAATAGGCACTGCATTTTACGCAATGCGTCCAAGGGGT